>AWOL01S0122923.1:0-84242 GCA_000715115.1 Nicotiana otophora
AGCCTAAGTGTAAATCCCCAGCAGAGTCGCCATGCTATCGTGCCCTATTTTCTCGCGAAAGCGGTTTTCGACGTGTGACAACTCTTTTAAATGGGTATTAAAAGAGGAGAGTCGCCCCCTAATGATTTTTAAGGTGTGTTAGGGCACCTATTTACAAATAACTCTGTTTTAACTAGTTCGTTCCACCAAAGATCAGGTAACCTCTGAAATTACATCGAAGAAAATGTGTTAGGAACTCTTCGAGGTCCACAACTGTGGGTCCACGCCGAAGTTTACACTTATGCGGATTAAAATTATAACTGTCCTAAGCGATCATATAAGTAAAGGAAGACATGGAATTTAAAGGTTCTATAATGAACACATGCAAAGAAACCGGACAATAAGTAGACTATATAGATAATCAATACAAGTCCTTAGAGGTTATACAGTACAACTTGATTAGTCTATATTTGTTAACTAAGTGTTAACAACAATCATATAAAGAAAAGGAGGGGGGTCCTATGCTTTTTAGCCTGATAGATCACCCTCTGCAATATAAATAATACTTCGCAACTCCTTTGTGGTAGGGGTTGCGCATATTATTCAGCAGGCACAGACTATCATCTCATGCTACCCGATTACTATGTTAAAGTTGTTTACCCAAAGGCGCTCTAATTCAATTCTAGGTCATGTACGGGTTGGGTTAATGGAGTCGTTTGGTTTGGTCCAGTGCAGATGGGATACGTTTTGGGCTAGCTTGGAGTGTGGGTTGGTGGATTGAGTATGAGACTTTGGCCTGTTTTGGCAATATTTTAAATAAAAGAAATTACGGGAAAAATAATTTAATAAAATAGCTAAATAAATATAAAAAAACTATTTATGAAACTTAATATTTTAAAAATAATATTTGAAGGTTATAAAAATATAAAAAATAATTTTGACCCTGAATAAAATGATAAATGAGATTAATTGTGAAGTATGGGCTATTATTGCAAACATTGTGTAAATAGCTCAAAAATACAAATGTAATTATATGAAATGAAGTAAAATATTATAAAACATACATGTGGTGTAAATAATAAAGTTTTATTATTAAGTCATCACAAAATTATTTGAAAGGATAATTAATAAATATTTGAACAATTTAAATGCGAGAAAATCAATTTTAAAGCTTTAAAACTTATGAAAGATTATGAAAGTCCTTATATGAATATTGTAAATTGGTGATGATGTAGAAATGATATTTTGAATATATATATAATATTTATAAAAATATTAGGGCAAAATTGGGCATCAACATTTATTCCAGCTCTCGGGGTCCGATTCAAACCCTATAGTTATTTCCAGTTCGAGGTTGTTACGAGTGTGGGGAGTTGGGGAATGTGAGGAGGTTTTTCCCCATGTTATTGGAGGTCCCGTGCTGTACAGAGGTCAGGATATAAATCCCGCACTAGTTACTGCACCACCCGCTCAGCCAGCTGGGGGTGGAGGTCATACATGTCGAGGTCGCCCTTGAGGGAGAGGTCCGTCAGGTGGTGGTCATGCTCGATTCTATTATTTTACCACCCATCAAGAGGAAGTTGCTTACGATTATGCGATCATATGTATTGTTTCAGTGTGCCGCAGGGATGCTTCAGTATTATTTGACATTGGTTCCACTTATTCATATGTGTCGTCATACTTTGCTCGTGATTTGGATATGCCTCGTGATTCCTTAGTTATTAATGTTCACGTATCTATGCCGGAGGGCGATTCTATCATTGTGGACCGTGTATATCAGTCATGTGTGATAACTATTTGGGGTTATAAGACTAGATTTGATCTTTTATTGCTTAGCATGGTTGATTTTGACGTGATTTTAGGCATGGATTGGTTGTTGCCACATCACGCTATCCTTGATTGTCATGCTAAGATGTGGCATTGGCGATGCTGGGGTTGCCGAGGTTGGAGTGCAGAGGCTACCTGGATCACGTTCCTACTAGAGTGATTTCATGTCTGAAGCCTCAACGGATGGTTGAGAAGGGATATTTGGCGTACCTGGCCTTCGTGAAGGATGTTAGTGTTGATACTCCTACCTTTGAGTGAGTTTTGGTAGTGAAAGATTTCCGAGATGTGTTTCCAACAACCCTACTGGGCATGCCACCCAACAAGGACATTGATATTTGTATTGACCTGGTGATGGGAACTCGGCCTATCATTATTTCACTGTATCTCATTGCACCTATAGAGTTGAAGGAACACTTACATAAGCTACTTGATAAGGGCTTCATCGGGCCTAGTGTGTCGCCTTGGGGTGAGTCGGTTCTAACTGTGAAGAAGAAGGATGGTACTCTGATGAAGTGTAATGACTATAGTCAATTGAACAAAGTGACAACCAAGAACAAGTACCCTCTACCGCGCATTAATGAACTATTTGATTAGCTTCAGAGTGCTAGAATGTTCTTGAAGATTGATTTGAGGTCAGGGTATCATCAATTGAAGATCCAAGATTCAAATATTTTGAAGACGTCATTCAGGATCCTCTACGGTCACTATGAGTTTCTGGTGATGTCTTTTGGGCTAACCAATGCCCCAACAACCTTTATAGACTTGAGGAAAAGTGTGTTCCAGCCATATCTTGATTCCTTCATCATAGTATTCATTGATCAGATACTAGTGTATTCACACAGCTAGGAGGATCATGAGCAGCATCTGAGGGTAATACTCCAGACCTTGAGGGAGAAGAATCTATATGCTAAATTCTCCAAGTGTGAGTTTTGGCATAATTCAGTGGCACTTTTGGGGCACGTGGTGTCAAGTGAGGGGATTAAAGTGGAACCGAAGAAGTTTGAGGCAGTTCTGAGTTGGTCCAGACCGTCTTCTACTGTTGAGATCTGGAGTTTCCTTGGTTCGTCCAGGTATTATCACCGTTTTGTGAGGGTGTCTCGTCCATTGTTGCACCTTTGACTAGATTAACCCAGAAGTGTGCCCTTTCAGGTGATATGGGGAGTGTGAAGAGAACTTTTAGAAGCTCAAGACTACCTTGACTAGAGCTCCAGTTCTAATTTTGCCTTTGGGATCAGGTTCTTATACAATTTATTGTGGTGCTTCACGGATTGTCATTGGATGTGTATTGATACAGGAAGGTAGAATGATTGCTTATGCTTCTCATCAATTGAAGCTCCATGAGAAGAACTACCCTATACGTGATTTTGAGTTGGCAACCATTGTTCATGCATTGAAGATTTTTGAGGCATTATCTTTATGTATGTCATGTGAGGTATTCACGGATCATAGGAGTCTCCAGGACTTGTTCAAGCAAAAGGATCTAAACTTGAGGCAACGGAGGTGGTTAGAGCTACTAAAGGACTATGATAGCTATTGGATGTTCTTTGGCCAATCGGTTTGTGAGATTGGATATTTTGGAGCCTAGTTGGGTCCTTGCATGCATGGTTTCGTAGACATATAAGTTCGAGCGCATCAAGGCACGTCAGTATCATGATCCTCACTTGCTTGTCCTGAAGGACACGATGCAGCATGGCGATGCCAAGCACATTACTATTGGTGATGATGGGGTATATAGGTTGCAGGGTCAAACTTGTATTCCAAATATGTATGAGTTGTGTGAGTCGATACTTGAGGAGACCCATAGTTTGCGGTATTCCATTCATCCAGGTTCCACAAAGATGTATCAGGATTTGAGGCAGCACTATTGGAGTCGGAGGATGAAGAAAGATATTGTTGAGTATGTTTCTCGGTGTTAGAATTGCCAGCAGGTGAAGTACGAGCATCAGAGACCCATTAGTTTGCTTCAGAGGCTTGACATTCTACAGTGGATGGGGGAGTGTATCACGATGGACATTTTAGTTGGACTTCCACTGACCTTGAGGAAATTTGAAGCATTATGGGTTATTGTGGACTGACTGACCAATTCTGCACATTTCATCCCAGTTGTGACTACCTACTCTTTAGAGCGGCTGGGTTAGATTTTCATTCGTGATATTGTACGCCTTCATGGTGTGCCAGTGTATATTATCTGGGATTGAGGCACTTAGTTCTCATTGTAATTTTGGAGACGGTGTAGCAAGAGTTGGTCACACGGGTTCTGAGTACAACACTTCAGCCCTAGATAGACGAGTAGTTATAGTACATTATTCAAATAATGGAGGACATGTTATGTGCCTGTGTCATTGATTTTAGGTTCATGGGATCAATTTCTTCCATCAACAGAGTTTGCCTATAACAACATCTTTCAGTCGAGTATCCAGATGGCTCCTTATGTGGCTTTGTATGAGAGGAGATGTCGTTCTTCGGTTGGCTGGTTTGAGCCTACTGAGGCTAGGTTGTTGGGCACTGATTTGGTCTGTGATTCCTTGGAGAAGGTGAAGGAGATTCAGGAGTGACTTCGTACAACACAATCTAGGCAGAAGAGTTATGCAGACAGGAAGGCTCGTTATGTTGCATATATAGTGGGTGAGAAGGTTCTTGTTAGAGTTTCGCCCATGAAGGGTGTCATGAGGTTCATGAACAAGGGCATGTTTAGCCCTAGATATATTGGTCCTTTTGAGGTGCTTGAGAGAGTTGGAGAGATGGCCTACAAACTTGCCTTGCCACCTAGTTTATCGGGTGTTCACTAAGTATTTTAGGTTTCGATGCTCCGGATGTATTATGGTGATCCATCACATGTTTTGGACTTCAGCACAGTATCGTTAGATGGGGATTTGACCTATGATGCGGAGCCGGTGTCCATTTCGGACCGGTAGGTTCGAAAGTTAAGGTCGAAGAACATAGCTTCGGTGAAGGTGTATTGGAGGGGTCAACCAGTCGAGGAGGCTACTTGGGAGATCGAGCATGAGATGCGAAGCACATATCCTCACCTTTTTGAGACTCCAGGTATGATTCAAGACCCGTTTGATGACGAATGTTTGCTTAAGAGGGGGAGAATGTAATGATCCGGATGGTGTTTTAAGTGTTTTAGCCTTGTTCCTCTATTTATTGTTTCTTCTATGTGTATTTGAGGTGACGTGACTTGCCGGAGAGGTTGGTTTGGTTTCGGGGAAATTTCGGAGTGAATTGGGACACTTAGTCCCAAGGTTGGAAGTTTAAGTAATGACTGGAGTTTATCTTTTGTGTAGACGAATATGGAATAGTGGTTTGATGATTCCAATAGTTTTGTATGGCGATTTTTGATTTAGGCGTGTGTCTGGATTTTGATTTGGAGGTTCGTAGGTTAGTTTAATGCTTTTTGGTGAAAGTTGGAAAGTTGGAAGTTTGGAAGGTTTAGAGGTTTGACCGAGAGTTGACTTTGTTGATATCGCATTCGGATTTTGGTTCTGGGAGTTGAAATAGGCTTGTTGTGTCATTTGGGAATTGCATGTAAAATTTGAGGTCATTTCTGGTTGTTTTGACGTGATTCGGCATGAGTTTTAGAAGTTAGAAGTTCATTAGTTTATTAGGCTTGAATTGAGGTACAATTTGTGATTTTGATATTGTTTTGGGTGATATTAGGTCTCCAGTAGGTTTGTGTTATGTTTTGAAATTGGTTGGTGTGATTGGACGGAGTCCCGTAGGCCTCAGGTGTGTTTCGGATGGGTTTCAGACCATTTCTCCATGTTTTACCAAAGCTGATATCTGGTTTTCTCCTTCGCGATCGCGAGGAGTAAATCGCGATCGCGTCGGTTGTTCTAGTTGGCAGGCAACATATACTTTAGATTTGCAAAGTGGCGACGCGTTTGTGAAGCTTTAGATGGCAGTGGTCAATGCAATTGCGCAAGGGTGGTCGCATTTGCTTAGAAGGGGGAGTTCAGCTGGGGTGTCACGTGGTAAGCTTTCGCAATCGTGTTCCACGTTTGCATATTTTGGAGTGTGTTGTGCTTCGTATTTGCGACCATGGTCTCGCATTCGCGTAGGGTCTATTGGAGGATTTGGAAGTTTGTTCTTCGCGATCGCGAGGATGTGTCTGCCATCGAGCTGAATACACCTAGGCAGACTATTTAACATCTCTATTTCTAGGGTTTGGTTATTATATCTCATTTTGAGTTATATAGCTCGATTTTGTTTGGAGGTGATTTTTTCACGATTTGGATTATGGCATGTATTTTTGACTCTGATTTATACATTATTCATGATTCTATCTTCGTTTTCAACATTTAATTGGTGAATTAAAGTAAAGAAATTGGGAACTTTGGTAAAAACTTTCCTAAAGTAAAATATGAGGATTTAAAGGTCGATTTGAGGTCGGAATTGGATGAAATTGGTATGGTTGAACTCATAATTGAATGAGTGTTCCGAATTTGTTAGTTTGACCGGATTTCGGGGTGCAATCCGGTGTTGACTTTTTGGGTTGACTATTTGATTTTGATAAAGATCGAAGCTTTACTATTTGATGTTGTTTCCTACAGCATTATTGGATGATATTATGTTATTTGTGACTAGATTCAAGTCGTTCAGAAGCTGGTTCTCATTGAAAGGGCTTTTTGGAGTATTGATTTGCACGTGTTCAGGTAAGTAACATATCTAAACTTGGTTTTAAGGGTAATTATCCCCGGAACTATGTTAATTATGATGTGTTAGGGTGACGCACATGCTAGGTGTCTGGCGTGCGTGCGTGCACCGGAGTATTCATGATCCAAGTGGACTTTAGACTATTACCGGACTTGTTTTACTATTGTGCCTTGTTATATCCATGTTTTCCTTACTTGTTGTATTATCTCAGCTATGGTTTATGTTAGAAATTATGTTTAGGCTATGTGATTAATAGGTTGAGACATAATGGGGCTATTTCTACTGTTTTGAGCTATATGTCTTAACTGTAGTTATATACCCAGTCATGATTCTTCTTTTGCATATCATATCTCAGTCTCTGTACTTTATTTATTATTACATCATGCTATTGTTGTTTTCCATATGCGATAATATTTGGGCTGAGCGATATGAGATTGTGAGCCCTTAGGACTTGAGAGGTTTATGACTGAGGTGGGACCTAGAGTTGTGTTGGGAGTGTTCTTTCGATCGGGTTCACGCCGCAATAGGCCATATTGGCTTTATTGTTATTTGGATCGGGTTGTACGTCACAACAGGCTATATTGGTTTTTGATTAGCGCTTGGGTAGGATCCGCCCCTCTGAAGTTTGACATGCTTGCAGTGAGCATAGGCACAATGGGATATATACGTGGTTTGGAGAGGGGTATTGATTCCAGGCACCTGTACAGTGATGGGTGATTGTGTGTGTGAAGTGGGCATTGAGTGAGGCACCTTGAGTGTGCCGAGAGTGAGAGTACTTGAAGTTATCACTGTGAAATCATTAACTTGGCATGCATATTTGACATACAAGCATAGAGATTTATTTTCCTCATGCTAGCTGGTAAATGAAATGTTCTTATCCGTGTTGGGATTTAGCTGTTATACTTAGAAGCATGTCTAAATTCCTGTGATGTGGACGAGCTGAATATGATAATTCCTTTGAGTTATTTACTGTTACCGACATCATTATATCCTGTGTTATTACTAATATTGGACTCTAACTGTTTCATCTGAGCTCATCACTGCTTTTAACCCAAGGTTAGGTTTGTTACTTATTGAGTAAATGGGCTCAATTGTACTCATACTACACTCTACACTTCGTGTGCAGATCTAGGTACTTCCGGACGTGGTTGTTAGTAAGTAGTATGTCGTAAATTAACTGATCTAAACTCAAAAATAAGATCATCTTTGAAAGTACATAAAGTAAGTTAATCATGTTACCTTGGAGGATATAAAAACATAATATCATGAACTACAAGTACCAAGAGAGTTGGAAGGTTTAGAAGCTAAACGAATCGAAGAAAATAAGTTTCGCCGAAGGTCAGCAAGTTGGGAATATTATAACCCATACTTTGGGGTGAGACTAAGGTGATTAACACGATAAGAAGGTGATATTATGAGGTATTTTAGTCGTATGATAGTCATGTGTTATGTTTTGAAGTCAAGCGAGTTGTGAAACAAAAGTCGACAAAATTCATCACTAGTTACATTCATAAATTGTACTGAAATTTGGATTTAATATCACTAAGCTTTTCTCCTAATATAATTGGAGTTACGGGATTATCCACCCATTAAATTGAATATCTACGAGTCGTGTTTCTAACTCATTAAACTGTTTGCCAATACGACATCGGAGTAGAGAGCTATTTACATTTTACGAGACTGCGCAAGCAGCTTCCTATGGGACCCACTTAGGCGGTGGTCGACTTACTTCACTTTAAAAATGATTTGGACGACCATTACTTATCATGTTTCGACCCAACTTCGTCCTTGCACTCCTCCTAAACCTTATAAATAGATTCCATAAGGGTTTGAAGGCGAATCCAAGTGATTACACCATAACTCAACATCAAATGTTAGTTCTAGTGAAGAACAACACTTCTTTGATGTTGTGTTGTCATTCAGAATGTTGTGGGTTATGTTTGGCTGAAATCTCAAGTTGTTGCTAATGGTTAAGGAGAGTATAACATCCTAGTAATTGTGCTTAATCTTTCTTGTATGTTGGTTAAGTTGTTAGGATGATAAACTACAAGATAATACTTGGATTAGCTTGAGATGTTGTTCTTGATGGATTGTTTTGAAAGTTGCTCTTATGAACTTTAAGTGGCTGGAAATTATGGGAAATAAATTGGCTATGAAATTGTTTGCATGATTATGTTGGTTTACAAGTCAAGCTTGTTGAGTAAATTGGTAACTAGAAAAGGAAATGTCTATAAAGCATTTGGAAGTTGTCCATAGTGATATTATCTTGTGTTGGGCTATTTCGGGTAACTTTGAAATTGATTAGAAGGTTGGATATCCTTTAAAAAGTATTGTTTAGTAGACTGGATATTTACTAAGTTCAATAATGAATGATAATGGGGTTGAAGGGTGATAAAGGGATTCAAGCTGAGCTCGCCGCTCATTGTGAAGTAGTTGTGACTTGTTGTTGTTATATTGTGTCTTGTTATTGATACTTATATGTTGCCAAATTTCTCTGGTTGTTGTTTTGGTATATGGTATAGGAGGAGGCTCTTGTTACAGGGGAGATGCTGCCCGAATTTGCATAAACAACCTACTAACTTAAGTTACGGACTTAGCCTTTAATTAACACTGATTTTAAATTTTCTTGTGCTATGGCAGACTGAGTTGAGTTGTTTTAAGAGTTGCTTGGAAGTTATTAAGGACTAGGTATGTTAAGGCTAAACCTTTCATTCATTTTGTCATGATCTCGTAACTACATGCATTTGATAACGAAACATAAAGAGAAGTTCGTATTCCTGAATTTATGTACGTTACTCTAGTCTCATAAGCCACAACAATTAGTTAAGTATTGTATTCTTTTAGTCAAGAGAGTAGAGGGTCTATATATATACACAATATTACAATATTTTCAACACCACCGATCTATAATCGGTAGGCAGGACCCTATTGGGCAACCTCCAATTAGATGGTAAGTTATATACCGAGCTTATTGTGGCCGAGCGCCTATGAGGGAGACCAGAATCGCCAAGATACCGAGACTAGTATGGCCGAGCACCTATGAGCGAGCCTACTACGACAAAGCAGTTACATGTACCAAGCCTTATAGGGCCGGGCAACTTATAGAGTCAGTATCGGCAGGTAGAATATCTTCTGATCATCTTTGACTTCCAATTACTTTCAGTTATTATATTATCAGTCCAGTCTCAGCTTTTAGTTATTCTATTGCCTTACATACTCGATACATTATTTTGGACTGACGTCCCTTTTGCTGGAGATGCTGCATTTCATGCCTGCAGGTCATGATAGACAGCCGGATAGACCTTCCAAGTAGACAGAGCCAAACATCATCCTGATTGGTAAACTCCACTCCCCGGATTTACCATGTCTAGACTTTGCAATCCATTATATATATACAGGTTTGATGGGTAGGTCGAGGCTCTATCCCGGCTATGATACAATTATGTTATTTCTAGAGGCTTGTACACGAGTTCTGTATATTTTATATATCATTATTATGGCCTTGCCAGCCCAGTGTGCATGTCCAGTTTGGTAATACTGGTTGTAGACGTTCATGGCAGCCTCGTCGGCCTGCACAGTTATGTATATGAGCTTTTGGGTATATTTACCCCTCGGATGAGAGAGACGTTATCTTCAGATGATTCAAAATATGGCCCCATCGGCCTTCATTGGTATTTTTAGCTTGCAAGTAGGCCTCGTTGGCCTAAGTTGACATCTACCCCTCAAGATTTCATTGTTACATAGCTGTAAGCTCGGGCCGAGTATGGCACTGGGTGCCGTCCATGCCTCCCTAGGTTTGGGGCGTGACAAACATGGTATCAGAGCAATTCTATCCTAGGGAGTCTATAAGCCGTGTCTAGTATAGTCTTTTTTATAGATGTGTTGTGTACCACATTATATAAACATGAAGCTACAAGGAATTTAGGAGTCGGTTACCCTTCCTCCAAATCCAAATCGTGCTATAGAGATGAGTCATAAAATTTGAGCGAGGACTTATGTTTGCTAATGATCTAGAGATGCTTGCAATTAGAAAAATTTTAGCTAGCCAAAGGGCTAATATAGCAGCAGGTAAGGGCACTAGTAGAGAGAGAGTTCTTAACAACATAGCCCAGTTTGAGGCCCTATCAGATCGTGCATACCATATGTGCAAATTTCCTGCTTAAGACCCTAAGACGGGAATATCTACCATACCTCACAAAATGCAAGCCACGGGAGTATAAGAAGGTAAGATTATAAGTTTCAACAGGTAACATAAATAAGGTGAAGAAGGGTACGAGGTACCCAGTTAATGAAAATTATTAGTATATCCAATTCAAGCAGAGAAATATAAGTATTCTAAGTTACTTTAAACAGTACCCTTTTAGAGCTAACATATATAGTTTAAGAGAAGGATGGGACATTACGATCTAGTTGGGGTTAGAGTAACCCAAAATAGTAGATGTATTGTTAGCATTAGGTGAGATTTTCGAAGGATATTGCGAATATGATAATAGATATCCTTGTGACACACTCAAGTGGTGCACTCTAAAATAGTACAGTGAGATATGAAACCTAGAATGTTCAGAAATTTTAGAAGATACGCACCGGAATCCTAGAAGGGATAAATATTTACCCTAGTATAACTCCCGCCCCTAGTAAAAAGAGAATGTTGGGCGACCCGAGGATCCAGTGAAGAGCAAGGAAATCTAAAAGCAAAAGAATGTTTTTTTGAAGTTTTTAGAATAACGTGATAGACAAAACTATTAGCAGGAGAATAAGAAGAGAGTAAATAAATCATTATGAGTAAGATATGATAAATGGGTGATAACGATAAAACCAAATATGACTGGATGACAGAGTCTATAGTCAAATGAATGAAAAGAGAAGAGGAGACAGGCCTTGATACTATAAAAGAGTATAAGCGATAAATTCATATCCTCATTTTGAGAAATGCGTTAGTGACTCCAACGTGATTACCAGAGAGCTAAGTTAGACCCTTGGACTAATAGAAATCAGTATGGGCTAGTAAACAAGATAAAATTAGGAACCAGAGTATTTGATAATAGTCGACATTGTGAGAATTTCAGAGACCGTGTTCCGGCAATAATAGAATGGACAATAGAAGAATAACATTTAAAGGTCATTCACGAAGACACTTCCCTTTAGCAAGCGTTGTGAGCAGAGTTAAGCTTAAAGGACTAAGTGTGCCAGTTACACTAGGTATCACCCTCGTGCGTAAGAAATTCAGTTATCCCTAGTATTGAAGGGTTACTACAGGGCGAGTAAGGGTCATTTCAGATGTGAAAAGACACTAAAGATGAAGAGGCAAAACATCTATAGCTAAATATTCATAGCAGCAAATGTTAGTACTCCCCTAAATGGGGGAAGATGGTGTGATATGGTATTAAGTCAGAGTTAAGTGGTTCAGGTAAATAGAGAATGGAAAAGAAAGAGCGCGGTAAGAAGGCGAAATGAATGAGACTGCATTTATTCAGATCCTATAGATATGTTATGACTCCAAAATGTTATGTAAGCACGACGCCGAGAATAGAATGTAAGGTTTCCCTACCAGAATGTTAAATTGATAAATATGTGTGAATGGACACTTGATACTTAAGGATCCAGTACGAGAGGTAAGTTAAGACAAAGTACATAACCCAATAAAGATTATATGGAATATATATATATATATATATGAGAATGGACCAACGAGTAGTTAATATTTAGAAAGAGCCTATTTCTGTCTAGACAAGAGGATTAAGATAAATCAGCAGATCGTGAAAGATAAATGTAGTGAATCCCAACATACGGAATTTAGTCTCGCAGATACGAGATCATAATTCTTGAGAATATTGAGATATACGTTGGGGTAGTTAAAGGTGTCGTATGGGTGTTACGGAAGTAAAAGAGAGTGCCACTGGGAGGCAATCAAATTTTAAGTTCCAAAGTAACCCTACAAGCACAACGGCACGGAGGTAAGTAACTAAGGATAATTATGGGTGAGTAAGAACCTCGAAACTTCTGTCGGGTATACAGTGCAATAGCTTGTAGCTTTTAAAGAGTCAAAAGGTCTCCCTAAGTACTATAACAAAAGACTAGCTAAGGAAATAAGGAAGAAGGCTTCAACCTAAGCATAGTGACTTGAAGAATAAATGATCTTGTAACAACAGTCTCACTACAACATTGTATTCACTCCGTAAGAAAGTGGCACCTATCGTGGATAATGAACGAGAAGTAAAATCAAAAGTAATATTTGAGATCATACGAGTTGCATAAAATTCTAATATGTGTAGGCACTAAAATAAGCCAAGTATTCATGCAACAAATGGAAGGACGACTAGGAAAGCAATTGCTTACATTTAAAGACAACTGAGAAGGCCGAAAGGAATAACTCGATCTATGATCTAGAGTTAGTTACGTTATGACCGCACTTAAGATTTTAGAGTATTATCCATGCAACATATATGTTGACATTCTTATAGTTATAGAAGACTCCGGTATAAGATAAAAGAAAGAATTGAGTCCATGTCACAAACAAAGGCTTGAATTGTTAGAAGATTATAACATGGATGTTCATAGCATCCACGAAAGGATAATATAAAAGCTAATACCTTGAACAACAAATTGGAAGACAGTTTAAGCCTACTTAAAGGCGGAGAGAGAAGAGGAAGCTCGAGAGTTACATCAGCTAAGTAAATCACGAGTCTGAGTATTAGACCCAGATAGTTATAGAAATCATGACTCAAAACATTGCAGAATCACTCTTAATAGCGTAAGTACAAGAGTGGGAGTACATGGGCCATATTCTATAACAACTCTATGATAAAAGAGTTAGACGAGTATCAACCTTAGAGATAACAAAGGATGGAGTAGAGATGGTAGGATAAATATATTCCCCCACTGTTGCAGGACTTTGAGACATTACTAGAGTGAGGGAGAATCATTTTTACCATTCGAGTAAAGAACATAGACGACAACAACGTCGTAATCTAGAATACTACAATAATAAGAAGACATGATCTGAGACGAGCGACATCATGCGGTCGGTACTTCAAATATGATCATGGACTATAAAGTATAACATTGATGAACAACTCTCCAGATCGACCGTTCAGTTCAAAAGTGTCTGTTAGGATAAGCCATGCTAAATATAGAAATGTGTTAGCTTTTACACAAGTACCATAAAAGATCATGAATATGAGTGAGCTAACATGACAAGTCAAGTATAAATTTTTATGAGACCAGGATAAGTCAGAAGATCGGAATACGAGGTTGAGAAGTTGTAGTCGATCCTAAACCACTCACCCCTCAAGTGGAGCAGAAATATATGTGTATCTCTATACAAGGTTCAACATAAGGGTTGAATAGCAATGTTAGAAGTACCAAGCTGATAACTAAGTTTAAGAAAAGTAAAGCAAGAACTATGAGGGTCAAGGTGAGGATTGTATTTGGTTCTAAGAGCATTAGAATAAGAATTATACGATGGCCAAGGTCATAGAATAAGAATTCCTAAAGTACGAACATATGGAAACTCATAGACGGCTAAGTATTCCTAAATATGTTGACTACGAGATCCGGTAAGAAGGGCAAGCTTAGTCGGAGATATATGGGGCCTTACAGAGTTATTCGACGGATAAACAGAATAGCTTATGAGCTTGAATTGCCTCCAGAGTTAGAGTCACTCCATTATCCAAGCTACAAAAGTGCACTGGAGCCCCCTCTCAGCTTGTCCCAGTAGATGATGTTCAAATTATAGATGATCCATCCTACGAGGAGATTCTAGTTGCTATCATAAATTGACAGATCTCTTAGGTTGAGGACAAAAAAGGTAACTCTGTGAAGGTTTGATGGAGAAGCAAGAATGTGGAAGAGATGGCGTGGGAAGCGGAGGAATAAATAATGTCTAAATACACCCAACATATTTAGTGAAAATATGGCTTGAGATGGGACAATCAAACTAGTAGGTCATGAGGTGAGCTCTTAGTTTTGACTTGCAGTACCTATGATTGACGGTTGTGTGAGGCCAAGTGTTGTTATTTATAGACATTGGGCCAGTGTGGCATGTAAAGTATGTTTTCTGGCTGCGTGCAGGTTGGTTTTAGTCCAGTGTATAGAGGAGATGCTGGCAGGATTTTTGCAAGTCTCTAAGAGTTAACATTTGAGGACGAATGTCTGTAAGTGGGGAAGTATGTTACACCCCGTACTTTCATTTTGGAATTCAACTTAAGTGAATCAATATGAGTCAGAGAGTTTAAGGACCTTTACCAAGATAATGATGAGTTAAAACATGTGTTAAGGAAGTATAGTAAGGGTTCGAGGCTGATAAGTGCATCAGTCAACATTCGAGGACTAATGTTCTAAAGGAGGGAATGATGTTACACCCCATGTTTTCGTGCATAAAAGTACATTGTAAGTCAACTGATGTAAGCTCAGAAATGCGATCTTCTTTGAAAGTACATAAAGTACTTTAATAATGTTACCTTGGAGGTAAAAAATAGTTAAGATCATGAGCTGCAAGTACCAAGAAGGTAGGAAGGTTTAGAAGCTAAACGAATCAAAGAAAAAGAAGTTTCGTCGAAAATCGGCAAGTTAGGAATGTTATAACTCGTACTTTGGGGTGAGACTAGGGTGATCAACATCATAAGAAGGTGATTTTATGAGATATTTCAGTCGTATGGTAGTCGTGTCTTAAGTTTTAAAGTCAAGCGAGTTGTGAAACAAAATTCGACAAAAGTCATCACTAGTTACATTCATAAATTGTACTGAAATTTGGGTTTAATGTTACTGAGCTTTTTTCCCAATATAATTGGACTTACGGGATTATCCACCCACAAAATTGAATAGCTAAGAGTCTAGTTTCTAACTTATTAAACCGTTTGTTGATACAACATCAGAGTAGAGAGATATTCACGTTTTACGAAACTATACAAGCAGCTCCCTATGGGACCCACTTAGGCGGTGGTCGACCTACTTCACTTTAATAACGATTTTGACGACCAATATTCATCAGTTTTCGACCCAACTTCGTCCATACACTCATCCTAACCCTCATAAATAGATTCATAATGGTTTGAAGTCGAATCCAAGTGATTACACCATATTTCAACCTCAAAAGTTAGTTCTAGTGCAAAACAACACCTCTTTGAGGTTGTGTTATCATTGAGAATTGTTGTGAGCTGTGGTTAGCTGAAATTTCAAGTTGTGGATACTGGATAAGGTTAGTATAACAGACTAGTATTTGTGTTTAAGCTTTCTTATATGTTGGTTAAGTTGTTAGGATGATAAACTACAAAATAATACTTGGATTAGCTTGAGATGTTGTTCTTGATGGATTGTTTTGAAAGTTACTCTTATGAACTTTAAGTGGCTGGAAATTATGGGACATAAATTGGCTATGATATTGTTATTATTATTATGTTATTTGACATGTCATGCTTGTTGAGGAAATCAGTAACTACCAAAGGCAATGGTTATAAAGCATTTGGAAGTTCTCGATAGTGATATTATCTTGTGTTGGGCTATTTCGGGTAACATTGAAATTGAGTAGAATGTTGGAAATCCTTTAAACAGTATTGGTTAGTAGACTGGATATATTACTAAATTCAAGAATGAATGATAATGGGGTTGAAGGGTGCTAACGGGATTCAATCTGAGCTTGCCGCTCGTCGTGAAGTTGTTGTAACTTATTGTTGCTATATGGTGTCTTGTTATTGATACTTATATGTTGCTAGATTAATCTGGTTGTTGCTGTTGTTGGTATATGGTATTGGAGGAGGCCCTTGTTACAGGGGAGATGCTGCCCTAATTGACGTAAACAAGCTACTAGCTTAAGTTACCGACTTAGCCTTTAATTAGCACTGATTTTGAATTTCCTTGTGCAATGGTAGATTGAGTTGAGTTGTTTGAAGAGTTTCTTGGAAAGTATTAAGGACTCAACAAGGTTAAGGTGTGTTAAGGCTAAACCTTTCCTTATTTTAGCATGATCTCGTAACTACATGCATTTCATAATGAGACATAAAGAGATGTTCGTATTCCTGAATTTATGTACATTATCCTAGTCTCATAAGCTATAGTATTCTCCCTTATCTGGATTTTATATTCAGTTAAGTATTGTCTTCTTTCAGTCAAGAGAGCAGAGGGTCTATATATATACAATATTATAGTATTGCACCATCACTAAGCTATAATCTGTCGGTAGGCCCTTATTGGGCAACCTCTGATCATCTACTAAGCTCGCACTCATCCTAGTGGCAGCCAAGTCAACTTTCTCAACCGATCCAAGCCACAACCACTTTGCAATCACTAAATCTTCCCGAGTCCAAGCTCATCAACCAAACATAAGAATCTACTTCATCCCACAAACGAACAACACAAAGATCCCTCTAACACGCTCATAACTTGAGACTGTACAACAACTCAAGATAGAAATCAAGCACCCAATAGTCCTTTTCTCATTCCAAGCACCCTTCTCGTCTTATCAAATCCATCTGAACACATACCGCAATCACATCATACTAATCATATAGCCATCAAGTCACTTGCTGAGCCATCAATCCCACTCCTAGGGACACTATTGAACATATAAGTCCAAAAGCACATGCTCACACAACTAAAATCATCGAGCCCAAGCTGCAGTCAAAACCCGTCCTTAAGTCCTCCAGAAAGAAACAAACCACAACACCGAGTACATATCTCGAACATCATCCATGGAATCACAAGCCGTCGATGCATAGCTAATACCGAGTGCTCAACACCACACGAGTGAGTGGAAGGAATTAAAAGAGATACGTTTCGAGCTGAATCAATGCCGCATGGTGAGGAAAGAAAGATAAGAAGTTTATCCTAGATGCCCTGTAGCCTCTCTAAGATAGGTATGGACGTCATCATACTGATCTGCAAGACTCTAATAGACACTTGCTCATTACTCGTAGAACCTATGAACCTAGAGCTCTGATACCAACTTGTCACGACCCAAAATCAATCTATTCGTGATGCAACCTAACTCAAATGAGAATACTAAGAGTAAATGAGTAAAATAACTGAATTTCTATTCAACTCCCAAGGACTGGTAGCACAAATCATGAACTTATAAGATTTACAATTTACAAAGTTGGTACAAAATGAATACACCATTTGTTCGGAATATGCATAAACAGATTTGCAAATCTAAGGCTACCAAGGACAAGTGACAGGTATAACAGAAACGCAGATACATCTTCAACGCCAGTTCTCGCCGTACACAGAAACATCAACTCCAAAATCTGCACACAAGGTGCAGATATGTACTATGATTACAACCGATCCCATGTACGCAATAAGTGTCCTAACTAACCTCGGCGAGGTGATAACGGCAAGAATTATAAATGATACTCGCTAATCACCTGTGCAGTTCATAAATTCAACAAGTATAGAACAGATATATGATCAAATCAGGTAAATCACAGGTAAATATCATTAGGTGCTCACAATTCTTTGTTTTAAAGTGTTCTACTGAGTCAGCAATCCATCATATAAGGAAGATATGCATGTAAATCAAGTGAACAATTGAAATGCAATAGCCAAATATCTGTCTGTTGCGGTGCGCAACCCGATCAATATAACAATAAGCCAATAAGGCCTGGTGCAGCGTGGCCCAATCCAAATAACAATAACCAGCTCTACTAGAGCTCACATCAACCAAAAACCCGTCGGTTTCTCACAATTCGCGTGTACACCATCAAGAGAGAAACATGAGAGTGTGACCCAAGGGGGATGGATCCGTATCCACACGTTGCACGGATAACTCACGTGCTACATGGACAACTCACGTGCTGATAATATCAATCTGCACGGACAACTCACGTGTTGCACGGATAACTCACGTGCTATAATATTAATATCTAGATCCTTACGGACAACTCACGTGCTAATAATATCCATCCACACGGACAACTCAAGTGCTGCATGGACAACGCATATGCAAATATCACAATCCGCCCGATGTGGTCACATGCACAATATCATAATCTTCCAGGTGTGCTCACGGGCATAAGAACACAACCCGCCTGGCGTGGTCACATGCATAATAACACAATCTGGTTGCGTGGTCACAGGCATCCAATCCAAATCATAACACACAGAAGCAAGTATACAAGAATACATGTATATGATTAATAAATATCATATTTCATGCTCTTGGAATGGTATAATAACATGCTAAAGTGTGCTATCATAGCTTAAGTCGGAAATTTCTTCACAGAATTAACAATTACCAAGTTTATCCATAGAATTAGCCTCTTCGTAACCTCAAACATGTCTCAAATCGTTCACAACAATGTTACAAATATGAGAAACATCAAAGCTTATAGCTTTATAGTCAATTCTAGGTATATCATAGCCTAAGCACTACGCCGAGCATGGATAAATACCCCAGTGCTCGCACATGGGCTCAAACCCAAACATATGTGCACCCATAGCCCGTAGCTATCACAAATAATTCAGGCAACTAGTGCCTCAACCAAGTTTAGATAGCATACTTACCTTCAACAAGTCAAAACAAATACCGAGCAAGCCAAACAACACTCTAGAAATGCCATCCTTGGCGTATCAACCNCAAGGAAATTGCAAGTAAAGTTGAAATGCAATAGCCAAATATCTGTCTGTTGCGGTGCGCAACCCGATCAATATAACAATAAGCCAATAAGGCCTGGTGCAGCGTGGCCCAATCCAAATAACAATAACCAGCTCTACTAGAGCTCACATCAACCAAAAACCCGTCGGTTTCTCACAATTCGCGTGTACACCATCAAGAGAGAAACATGAGAGTGTGACCCAAGGGGGATGGATCCGTATCCACACGTTGCACGGATAACTCACGTGCTACATGGACAACTCACGTGCTGATAATATCAATCTGCACGGACAACTCACGTGTTGCACGGATAACTCACGTGCTATAATATTAATATCTAGATCCTTACGGACAACTCACGTGCTAATAATATCCATCCACACGGACAACTCAAGTGCTGCATGGACAACGCATATGCAAATATCACAATCCGCCCGATGTGGTCACATGCACAATATCATAATCTTCCAGGTGTGCTCACGGGCATAAGAACACAACCCGCCTGGCGTGGTCACATGCATAATAACACAATCTGGTTGCGTGGTCACAGGCATCCAATCCAAATCATAACACACAGAAGCAAGTATACAAGAATACATGTATATGATTAATAAATATCATATTTCATGCTCTTGGAATGGTATAATAACATGCTAAAGTGTGCTATCATAGCTTAAGTCGGAAATTTCTTCACAGAATTAACAATTACCAAGTTTATCCATAGAATTAGCCTCTTCGTAACCTCAAACATGTCTCAAATCGTTCACAACAATGTTACAAATATGAGAAACATCAAAGCTTATAGCTTTATAGTCAATTCTAGGTATATCATAGCCTAAGCACTACGCCGAGCATGGATAAATACCCCAGTGCTCGCACATGGGCTCAAACCCAAACATATGTGCACCCATAGCCCGTAGCTATCACAAATAATTCAGGCAACTAGTGCCTCAACCAAGTTTAGATAGCATACTTACCTTCAACAAGTCAAAACAAATACCGAGCAAGCCAAACAACACTCTAGAAATGCCATCCTTGGCGTATCAACCTCTGAACGGCTTGAAACTAGCCAAAACTAACTCAAAACATCAAATAATGTCATAAGAGATAAACCCAATCGATAAAGGTTGAATCTATTATCAAAAACTCAAAGTCAACCAAAAGGTCAAACCCGGGCTCGCCCCTCGGAACCCGACGAAACTCACAAAAATCGATAACCCATTCAATTACGAGTGCAACCGTTAAAATTTCACTCAAATGTGACTCTGAATCGGTGTTCAAAACCCAATAATTCACTTTAGAAAGGTTTATGCAAAAAAACCCCAATTTCTCTTTAAAATTCATAATCCAAATGCAAAAAGCGACGATATATTCATGAAATACAATCAAAATCAAGTCAAAAATTACTTACCCCAATACATGTGGTGAAAATTCTCTCCAAAACCTCCCAAAATCGAGCTTTAAATCCCTAAATTTGATAAAATGAACCAACTCTCAAATATAAATAAACTCTGCCCAGATAGCCACATGCTACCAATTTCCCGCTTTTTGCGGAATAACATGTCCGGACCAACCTTCGCTTCTGCGAAAACGTCCATACTACCGACCTTCCGCACTTGCAGAAGAATATCTGCTTTTGCGACATCGCAGGTCCATGAACAAGCTCCGCTTCTACGCTCCAAGTCACCGAATCTGCAATTTCGCATATGCGTTAAAAATTTCGTTTATGTGCAAATAGCCTCACACTAGCCTACTTCGCCTATGCGACCAAAGAATCTGTGGGCTCCATCTGCGACCAGCCCTCCGCAGATGCGAACACACTAGAACCAGAACCTCCAGCCATGCCAACTTAGCCCAAAAATGATATGAAACATGCCCGGGCCACTCGAGACCCCGTCCGAAGATACCAACAAGTTCTGAAACATAACACAGACCTTCTCGAGGCCTCGAATCACACATAACAATATCAAAATCATGAATCGCATCTCAAATCAACTCGGAATGAGCTCAAATGTTTCACACAAGTTCTAATTGACATAACGAACCTATTTCAACTCACAGAACCACAATCCAAACCCAATAACATCAAAGGCAGCTCTCGGTCAAACTTATAAACTTTTAAAACCTTCAAATTGCCAATTTTTGCCAATTAGCACCAAAACCTTCTAGAAACATCCAAATGTAACTCCGGGCATATGCCCAAGTCCAAAATCACTGTCCAGACCTAACAGTACCATAAAAACTCCGATCTGATCTCAAATACAAGAGAGTTAAACTCAGTCAACTCTTCCAACCTAAAGCTTCCTATTTAGGAATCATTCTTTCAAATCAATTTCGAACAACTCAAAGCAAAACCGACGATATAGGCAAGTCATAATACACTATATGAAGCTATTCATGACCTCAAACCAACAAACTAATGCAAATTCTCAAAACGACCGGTCGGGTCCTTACATTCTCCCCCACTTAAACATGCGTTCGTCTTCAACGTGGCAAGAGTCATTCCAAATCCATCAAATCACTGTGTAACCCTACCCTACACGTACCTGGTAGTGATCCGACATCACCCCACTCCATATAAATCATTCAACTTAACATAACCGAAGATTCTTCCTTCAAATTTACTCCATAAACCTTGGAACCCAATTTCAAACATCCTTAATTTATTACAAGACTAGAATCTCGCATCTACATGACGTATAAGTATGAACAATTTGTACCAAGCCATAACCTTAGCCCAAGATGTAATCACATGATATACCACATAACTCAGGTACTTACAGCGATAACTTCTTACCACAATAACTGCCCAAAATCGAACCCGGTACCAGTAGCAAACCTCATATCAACTAAAACCTTATCCAAAACCTCTGTACATCACTGTTGATGAAAGAAACACGCAAAAACTCATAGCCACTTATCAGATCTACAAGTCATGGAGCTCACTCTCATCTGACAAGAACCATAGCCAAATTCTAAGTCGATCAGTGACATTATCCTTCCAAATATACCATAATCAAACCCGATAGCACCCATTCCAGGTCCAATGACCTCATCCATCAATTACAACTGCTCTACTGACATGCTACACTAATACAACCCAAAGCCACAAATCGTGCAATCAGTGCACCAATAAAGCAACAACTCAAATGTACTCAAACATGGAAAGTGACTCAAATATGAGAATCGTCCCGCAAGCTGAGTAGGCACCACCATGAGCACAACGTTGAAAACCCATCACATAGGGAGAATCAAGACACACGAAATCTACCCAGCATAACTCTGCCTGGAATGTGTGACCCAATCCAACCATCGGTCCACGTGAAGTACCTCGAGTCATAATACTTAAAATCAACAACCATACACAAATCAACATCAAATACATGAAGTGCATGACCATAACCATGGAGAAATAAATAGCACAATATACCATGACCCAGAAAGACCATATCCAAGGCGCAATCAACCATTCAACGCCCCAAGAACCATCGAGCTCAAATCTTTCCACAAGGCCCAAACAAAACTGCATCATCTGTATAATTAGCCAACAGATGACCACCCATCGTAGCATAGAAGAGTAACACAACAAATATATCAGAAGATGAATAAGCTCAACTCTAACCGAATGACACACCCCTCAACAATAACCGTGTTGAGCCAACAAATCCGACCCGGTATAGAATACACATCCTCATTAGGCTTACGAATGACCTCCAAATCGATTCAGATCCTTCTAAAATGAGTAGATAACCTTTCCAGAGATCCACTAGAATATATCCGCAACACTTATCATCAGTCGGATAACTTGGCCATATCTTTGCAGTCCACAACCAAGAAATAATCTGCCTCTAAGACTCCCAGTCTCCAAACAACAAGAACACAAAAGAATCACTACATCTGATCCCATCGGCACCATTCAAACAACTACAAATCCGTCATACATAATTATTCCACAAGAAATACTTCTACAAGTCTTCCATGCAACAACTACAACAACAACCAAGTATAATCCCACTAGTGGGGTCTGGGGAGGGTAGTGTGTACGCAGACCTTACTCCTACCCTGGGGTAGAGAGGCTATTTTCGATAGACCCTCGGCTCCCTCCCTCCAAGAACTTCCCACCTTGCTCTTGGGGTAACTCGAACTCACAACCTCTTGGTTGGAAGTGGAGGGTGCTCACCACTAGAGCAACTCACTCTTGTCTTCCATTCCACATAGCAAAATCCAAATATCAGTAGTAGATCAACTAGGCGAGTATCACATTACCGATGAAGCATCCATAAGTCAAAACACAAGGTGCCTTCTGAAATTCCTACCTTTCTCAGGTAATACCAAATAGTACTAGCATTCATCTAAACATCTGAGACCGTCTATACTGTCTAAAATTCATGACCTTCCCTTCAAAACCAAACCGCAACCTACTACATGCAACCTCAATCCAACACGACACACCGCATCTATCATGCCATCATATGAAAAGAAGAGAACCCCATTATTAACTCTGAGTCATAAGTAGAATACATACTCGATAAGTCGGAAAACTTCCACTTGAACCCATCCAGGAGAATATCACAATACACAACATACTTCTCATGCCAGTAGAAAATATCCATCTCAAGCCGTGGTAGAAATCATCGAGAACTCCTCGAAACCCATTAGCACAAGACCAAGCCATCAAAACCGAATCTCTCTCCACAACCAAGTCACGTAGATCGCGAAGCCCAAGAGTATTACTGCAAAGAATAAGTAAATCCACAACCATATCATAAGAACCAAAAGAACGATCATATCCATTACCCTGCTGATTCAACTTACTACCAAACTGCCCTATTTCTCCGAGTTCCTTCTGAATTGCCTCAAGTTAACACTTCTCTTTGCTAGAACACACGGTCCTTACCCAAATCTCACTACAAGAGATCCTAGCTTGAAACCAAATTGGCCTAAAGCACATAAGTTGTATTCCTTCTTGCGCACCTGGAAAAGAAATACGGCATCTGAGATACCCACTCTGAAGAGATCTTATGAGAATCTGAATCTGTTTTATTTACCCTTCTGATACTAAAATGCAGAATCCATAATGATATAGAAATACCATGAGTCCCGACACTGTCCAATGCAAATATCAGATCTTAGCCATATACAAAGCCGGAAAAATTCCCAAATGCCACATATGAATCTTCAACTCTTTAGAACCTTTTCGAGATTTATCCACCTTATTCAAATATCATAGGCACCGCCCAAGCAAGCCAAACGACTTGTGCTCCATTAGCACACCAACACCTAAATAAGTAATCCCACATTAACGCAACTGAGTGACTCACTTTTCATAGTACTTTATATCCATCATGAACAGCAAACCTAAACCATTCCAAGACTTCTGTATATCCATAAGGTGTAATACATCATGTATCCAGAAATTACCTTACTCGAGTAACCCTCAAAATCAACCTCTTCAAGTCATAACTGATCCACAAGCATGCCTCTGGCCAAAACTAATAATACACATAACTATGCAATCCATTCGTCAATAGCAAACTCCCCCGCATTGCTCAAAGCCATAGATCACAACATTCAATAACTCACAATACCTATACTCTATTACTATCATAATCCCGCACTGAAATTAAACTAAATCCTTTAAAGCTCATATAACTCAGTGAAGAAGACGGAAGAACGGCATGGACACACGAGGTTGAAATCGACGCGAGGAGCCTTTTGTTTTGAGACCCATAAAAGATGAACGGTGTGCTCAACGTCGGGTGTGATAAAGAAACATTCCCCAGACACAAAACGAGCTCTAAGACCTCGGGAAATATGGCAAACAGTTACGCACGACTAATAGAGGGCCGTGATATACGTACCTAACGGGATATCATGGCGCAGATCTAACCCGATGTCAGTTATGGATCAGTCGTTAATGAGAAACGAGGATTTTTACCTTTTTTAGACTTGTACTAGGCATGAAACTCTCCTACTATATAAATGGGACATTTTTCTTTGATAAGACATATTGTAACACGCAAACCAAGGCAATACAATTTCATTTTTACTGCTCTCTAGCTATAGCAAAGTTCTTATTTTATTGTTGTTCTTCACACACCATTGGCTTCAAACTGGGGGTCCGATCGAGGGCAGAACTACCGTCCAGCCTAAAGGCGAGCCAGGCCGTAACATCACAATTGGTTTGATTATTCATTTTATCTTTAACGCATTTATCTAATGTTCTTGATTATTTGTGTTGAATCAATCCATATATCCTTAAAACCGCGTACAAACTTATTAGTTATCCGTTTTTAGGATAAACAGTTTGGCGTCCACCATGGGACTAAGGATAATAGTTGTGTTTTGATACAAATCTCCATAACACACTATATTTTACGCTTGTTCCTCAAAGTCTCAATTTCGTTCATCTTACAAATGTTAAATTCTCAGTCTGCTCACTTGAATGTTGAGGTTGAGTCTGGCCATCATGGAAAAAATAACAATCTGGTGCCTAGCAATGAGGTTCCCCCTGCTAAGCCCAACCGAGTCCCAGTGTCGATCCGATCGATGCTAATTTACAGGTTGTTATAGACGTCAACCTGCCAACTGACCTCAAAAGCAGCGTTTGCGGGGGACCCCGCCCAACGGCTCGAGAAGCACCCGAAGGCAAAGGCGAAGGTGATGAGGTTAGCCTATGGTTAATCTTCGAAATGTAGCAGGCTCAACAGGCGGCAATAACGAAGCCGTAGAATCAAAGCCACGCCCCCAGCAGAGTTGAGCCCGAACTATCCTGGGAGAACATCCGAAGGAATGAGAAGATCACCAGGAGATCGGGTGAAGCTGAGTCCGGGGTCAACCCCGAGATAATGAAAATTCATGAAGCATTGACGAAGCAGGTGGAATCAGGTGAAAATAAAATTGAGGCCAACGACAAGAAGGTAGAGACATATAATTCCAGGGTCTACCAAATCCTAGGAGCACCCCCGATACTAAAAGGACCGGATTCCAAGAAATTAGTCCAAAAGCCTTTCCCTCCGAGCGCGGCACAAAAGCTAATCTCGAAGAGGATTCATATACCCGATATTCCAAAATATAACGGAACCACAAATCCGAATGAGCATGTGACCTCCTACATTTGCGCAATCAAAGACAACAACTTGGAAGACGATGAAATTGAGTCGGTGTTACTAAAGAAGTTCGAGGAGACTCTGTCAAAAGGAGAAATGATATGGTACCACAACTTACCCCAAAATTCCATTAACTCGTTTGTTATGCTTGGAGACCTATTCAAGGTTAAACAAAGAGACAACGAGATGCTCAGAGAGTTCGTGTCCAGGTTTGAACTGGAACGGATGGACCTGCCTCCGGTTGTAGATGATTGGAATGTTCAGGCATTCACTCAAGGACATAGCCCCCGAAGCTCCTTGGCTTTGCAACAGCTAAAACAATATTTGGTCGAGTACCTGGCAGTGACTTGGGCCGATGTCCACAATAGGTACTAATAAAAAATCAGAGTAGAGGACGACCAACTCGGAGCCCCTTTTGGGTCTGTTTATCCCATCATAGCCGACAACGGGTCTAAGAGAGTCGTCGATCATGAATCAAGGCTGGTCAAATATCGGTACCAACCATACAACGCAGATCAAATGGAAAACGTGTCCAAGAATCACCCTATAAGGAACAAACAAAGGAGCAAGCAAGAGCCCAATAGCCAACGTCTGATGAGCAAAAATGGTTTTGACAGGACACTCGGGGGTAGGGAAGCACCAAGATTATCAGAGTATAACTTCAACGTTAATGCTGCCAGCATCGTATCAGCCATCGGGCACATCAATGAAACCAAGTGAACTTGACCATCGCAGTCTGACCCTACCCATAGAGATCCTAACTTGATGTGTAAGTGTCATAGTACTCACGGCCACAGGACCGAGTATTGTCGGCAATTGAGAGAAGAAGTTGCTCGGTTGTTTAATAATGGGCACCTCCGAGAATATTTGAGTGATCGAGCCAAAACCCACTTCAGGAACAGGGACGCCAACAAACAGACCGAACAAGAGAAACCTCAACACGTCATCAACATGATCATTGGAGGGGTCGATGTCCCCAAGGGAAAATGATAAAATGTACCAAAGTATCCATCACGAGGGAAAAACGCACCCGAGATTATGTCCTAGAGGGAACCATTTGATTCAGTGATGAGGACGTCGAAGGCATCGTACAACCTCACAATGATGCACTGGTAATATCCGTACTTATCAATAAATCTCGAGTTAAATATGTGTTGATTGATCCAGGTAGCTCGGCCAACATCTTTAGATAGAGGGTTGTGGAGCCATTGGGATTACAGGATCAAATAGTGCCAACAGTCCTAGTGTTGAACGAATATAACATGGCATGCGAAACCACTAAAGGGGAGATAACCCTACCAATGAACACCATCGGGACGATCCAAGAGACAATGTTTTATGTGATCGAAGGGGACATGAGATATAATACTCTATTCAGAAGGCCATGGCTTCACAACATGAGAGCGGTACCTTCGACCTTATACCAGGCCTTGAAATGCCATATGCCGGGAGGAATCAAGACGGTCTACGGAGAACAGTCGGCTGCAAAAGAGATGTTTACAGTCGACGAAGTACTCTCGGTGCCCACCATCTCGACATTAAGGGACACGGAGTCGACCAAAAAGGCCAAAGTCAAACAGTAACCACCGATGCCAGTTCCAGCCGGATCAGAGGAACAAAGAGTAGATAAGGAGGATGATTACGGAGTTCCGAGATTGTTCATAGCTCTTGATGATACCGAAGCCACCAAATCGACAGTTAAAGAGTTGGAGCAAGTCACATTGGTCGAACACCTACCAGATCGAAAGGTATATCTGGGAACGGGGCTAACCCTCGAGCTTAGGAAAAAACTCAATAATTTTCTCAAAATAATTTTCTCAATAATTGTTTCTCTTGGTCCCATCTTGACATGACAGGGATCCCGCTAGAGGTAACCACTCATAAGCTGAGTTTGGACCCGAAGTTCCATCTGGTTAAGCAGAAAAAGAGACCGCAGTTCATGGTCAAACATGAATTCATCAAGGACGAGGTATCTAAACTCCTTAAAATAGGATCCATTCGGGAGGTTAAGTACCCGGAATGGTTAGCTAGCGTAGTAGTAGTGCCTAAAAAGGGAATAAGCTAAGAATGTGTGTAGATTACAAAATCTAAACAAGGCAAGTCCCAAGGATTCTTTCACTTTGCATAACATCGAACGGATGATCGATGCGATAGCCGGACACGAGATACTCAATTTTCTCGATGCCTATTCTGGGTACAACCAAATTCGGATGGACCCGAGCGATCAAGAAAAGACTTCTTTTATCAATATATTTTTCACTTACTATTATAATGTAATGCCATTCGAGTTAAAGAAACACAGGTGCCACCTATCAACACCTAGTAAACCGGATGTTTAAAGAATAGATAGGGAAATCAATGGAAGTTTATATTGACGACAAGTTAGTCAAATCCCTACGAGCAGAGGACCATTTGAAATATTTGCAAGAAACCTTCAACATATTGAAGAAATACAATATCAAGCTAAACCCGGAGAAGTGCGCATTCGGGGTCGGATCGAGAAAATTCCTCAGGTTCATGGTGTCCAATCGAGGGATCGATACCAATCCCGACAAAATCAAATCCATAGAGGACATCACCGTGGTGGACAATGTCAAGGTCGTTCTAAGGCTAACCAGGCGTTGAGCCACCCTAGGCCGGTTCATATCAAGGTCTTCGGACAAAAGGCATCGGTTCTTCTCACTGTTAAAGAAGAAGAAAAACCTTTTTGGACCCCAGAATGCCAACAAGCTTTGGAAGAACTCAAACGGTACCTTTTAATTCCGCCCCTGCTGCACACTCCGAAGGCGAACGAACAGTTGTACCATTACTTGGCGGTTTTCGAGGTTGCGGTAAGTGGAGTCTTAGTCCGAGACGACGAAGGTACAGAATTTCCAATTTACTATGTCAATAGAACCCTAGGCTAGGCCGAAACAAGGTTTCCTCACCTGGAAAATTTGTGCTCGCTTTGCTAAGCACCTCTAGAAAGTTAAAACCGTACTTTCAATGAGAACCCATATATTTCGTAACCTCTTACTCACTGAGGAACATCATGCACAAACCCGAGCTTTCAGGCCGGTTGGCCAAATGGGCCGTCAAAATCAGCGGGTACGATATCGAGTATCGACCCCAAACCGCCATAAAATATCACATTTTGGCAGACTTTGTGGCCGACATTACGCCTGCCTTAATACCCGAAGTCTGAAGGGAATTATTGCTAACCTCGGGGACTACCTTGGGAATTTGGACCCTTTTTACGGACGGTGCCTCAAACGCAAAGCGGTCCGGGCTCGGCATCATGTTAAAACCAGCTACGGGGAATGTAGTTAGGCAGTCTATTAGAACTGTGAAATTGACAACGAGGCAGTATGAGGCCATGATTACAGGTCTCGAATTGGGTAAAAACCTTAGGGTCGAGGTGATCGAACCAAAGTGCGACTCTCTTTTTGTGGTAAATCAAGTCAATGGGATGTTCGACGTATAAGAGGAAATGATGCAAAGGTACTTAGACAAATTACAGGTAACGCTGCATCAATTCAGGGAATGGACCCTGCAGCATGTGCCCCGAGATCAGAACAGCGAGACCGATGCTCTAGCTAACTTGGGGTTGTTGGTTGATGTTCATGAATTCAGTTTGGGAACAGTAGTACAGCTCATGAAGTTGGTGATAGAAGAAGGCCACACCGAAGTAAACTCAAGGAGTTTGACTTGGGATTGGAGGAACAAGTACATAGACTATGCGAAGACCGTAAAATTACCCACGGCTGCAAAAGAGATATTTAAAGTCGACGAAGTACTCCCGGTGCCCACCATCTCGACATTAAGGAACACGGAGCCGACCAGAAAGGCCAAAGTCAGATGCCAGTTCCAGCCGTATCAGAGGAACAAGGAGTAGACAAGGAGGATGATTACGGAGTTCCGAGATTGTTCATAGCTCTTGATGATACCGAAGCCACCAAATCGATAGTTAAAGAGTTGGAGCAAGTCACATTGGTCGAACACCTACCAGATCAAAAGGTATATCTGGGAACGGGGCTAACCCTCGAGCTTAGGAAAAAACTCAATAATTTTCTCAAAGCTAACATAGATTGTTTCTCTTGGTCCCATCTTGACATGACAGGGATCCCGCTATAGGTAACCACTCATAAACTGAGTTTGGACCTGAAGTTCCATCTGGTTAAGCAGAAAAGGAGACCGCAGTTCATGGTCAAACATGAATTCATCAAGGACGAGGTATCTAAACTCCTTAAAATAGGATCCATTCGGGAGGTTAAGTACCCGGAATGGTTAGCTAGCGTAGTAATAGTGCCTAAAAAGGGAATAACCTAAAAATATGTGTAGATTACAAAGATCTAAACAAGGCAAGTCCCAAGGATTCTTTCACTTTGCCTAACATCGAACGGATGATCGATGCGACAGCCAGACACGAGATACTCAATTTTCTCGATGCCTATTCCGGGTACAACCAAATTCGGATGGACCCGAGCGATCAAGAAAAGACTTCTTTTATCAATATATTCTTCACTTACTGTTATAATGTAATGCCATTCGAGTTAAAGAAACACAGGTGCCACCTATCGACGCCTAGTAAATCGGATGTTTAAAGAATAGATAGGGAAATCAATGGAAGTTTATATTGACGACAAGTTAGTCAAATCCCTACGAGCAGAGGACCATTTGAAACATTTGCAAGAAACCTTCAACATATTGAAGAAATACAATATGAAGCTAAACCCGGAGAAGTGCGCATTCGGGGTCGGATCGAGAAAATTCCTCGGGTTCATGGTGTCCAATCGAGGGATCGATACCAATCCCGACAAAATCAAATTCATAGAGGACATCACCGTGGTGGACAATGTCAAGGTTGTTCTAAGGCTAACCGGGCGTATAGCCGCCCTAGGCCAGTTCATATCGAGGTCTTCGGACAAAAGGCATCGGTTCTTCTCACTGTTAAAGAAGAAGAAAAACCTTTTTGGACCCCAGAATGCCAACAAGCTTTGGAAGAACTCAAACGGTACCTTTTAATTCCGCCCCTGCTGCACACTCCGAAGGCGAACGAACAGTTGTACCATTACTTGGCGGTTTTCGAGGTTGCGGTAAGTGGAGTCTTAGTCCGAGACGACGAAGGTACAGAATTTCCAATTTACTATGTCAATAGAACCCTAGGCTAGGCCGAAACAAGGTTTCCTCACCTGGAAAATTTGTGCTCGCTTTGCTAAGCACCTCTAGAAAGTTAAAACCGTACTTTCAATGAGAACCCATATATTTCGTAACCTCTTACTCACTGAGGAACATCATGCACAAACCCGAGCTTTCAGGCCGGTTGGCCAAATGGGCCGTCAAAATCAGCGGGTACGATATCGAGTATCGACCCCAAACCGCCATAAAATATCACATTTTGGCAGACTTTGTGGCCGACATTACGCCTGCCTTAATACCCGAAGTCTGAAGGGAATTATTGCTAACCTCGGGGACTACCTTGGGAATTTGGACCCTTTTTACGGACGGTGCCTCAAACGCAAAGCGGTCCGGGCTCGGCATCATGTTAAAACCAGCTACGGGGAATGTAGTTAGGCAGTCTATTAGAACTGTGAAATTGACAACGAGGCAGTATGAGGCCATGATTACAGGTCTCGAATTGGGTAAAAACCTTAGGGTCGAGGTGATCGAACCAAAGTGCGACTCTCTTTTTGTGGTAAATCAAGTCAATGGGATGTTCGACGTATAAGAGGAAATGATGCAAAGGTACTTAGACAAATTACAGGTAACGCTGCATCAATTCAGGGAATGGACCCTGCAGCATGTGCCCCGAGATCAGAACAGCGAGACCGATGCTCTAGCTAACTTGGGGTTGTTGGTTGATGTTCATGAATTCAGTTTGGGAACAGTAGTACAGCTCATGAAGTTGGTGATAGAAGAAGGCCACACCGAAGTAAACTCAAGGAGTTTGACTTGGGATTGGAGGAACAAGTACATAGACTATGCGAAGACCGTAAAATTACCCACGGCTGCAAAAGAGATATTTAAAGTCGACGAAGTACTCCCGGTGCCCACCATCTCGACATTAAGGAACACGGAGCCGACCAGAAAGGCCAAAGTCAGATGCCAGTTCCAGCCGTATCAGAGGAACAAGGAGTAGACAAGGAGGATGATTACGGAGTTCCGAGATTGTTCATAGCTCTTGATGATACCGAAGCCACCAAATCGATAGTTAAAGAGTTGGAGCAAGTCACATTGGTCGAACACCTACCAGATCAAAAGGTATATCTGGGAACGGGGCTAACCCTCGAGCTTAGGAAAAAACTCAATAATTTTCTCAAAGCTAACATAGATTGTTTCTCTTGGTCCCATCTTGACATGACAGGGATCCCGCTATAGGTAACCACTCATAAACTGAGTTTGGACCTGAAGTTCCATCTGGTTAAGCAGAAAAGGAGACCGCAGTTCATGGTCAAACATGAATTCATCAAGGACGAGGTATCTAAACTCCTTAAAATAGGATCCATTCGGGAGGTTAAGTACCCGGAATGGTTAGCTAGCGTAGTAATAGTGCCTAAAAAGGGAATAACCTAAAAATATGTGTAGATTACAAAGATCTAAACAAGGCAAGTCCCAAGGATTCTTTCACTTTGCCTAACATCGAACGGATGATCGATGCGACAGCCAGACACGAGATACTCAATTTTCTCGATGCCTATTCCGGGTACAACCAAATTCGGATGGACCCGAGCGATCAAGAAAAGACTTCTTTTATCAATATATTCTTCACTTACTGTTATAATGTAATGCCATTCGAGTTAAAGAAACACAGGTGCCACCTATCGACGCCTAGTAAATCGGATGTTTAAAGAATAGATAGGGAAATCAATGGAAGTTTATATTGACGACAAGTTAGTCAAATCCCTACGAGCAGAGGACCATTTGAAACATTTGCAAGAAACCTTCAACATATTGAAGAAATACAATATGAAGCTAAACCCGGAGAAGTGCGCATTCGGGGTCGGATCGAGAAAATTCCTCGGGTTCATGGTGTCCAATCGAGGGATCGATACCAATCCCGACAAAATCAAATTCATAGAGGACATCACCGTGGTGGACAATGTCAAGGTTGTTCTAAGGCTAACCGGGCGTATAGCCGCCCTAGGCCAGTTCATATCGAGGTCTTCGGACAAAAGGCATCGGTTCTTCTCACTGTTAAAGAAGAAGAAAAACCTTTTTGGACCCCAGAATGCCAACAAGCTTTGGAAGAACGCAAACGGTACCTTTCAAGTCCGCCCCTGCTGCACACTCCGAAGGCGAACGAACAGTTGTACCATTACTTGGCGGTTTTTGAGGTTGCGGTAAGTGGAGTCTTAGTCCGAGACGACGAAGGTACAGAATTTCCAATTTACTATGTCAATAGAACTCTAGGCTAGGCCGAAACAAGGTTTCCTCACCTGGAGATTTTGCGCTCGCTTTGCTAAGCACTTCTAGAAAGTTAAAATCGTACTTTCAATGACAACCCATATATTTTGTAACCTCTTACTCACTGAGGAACATCATGCACAAACCCGAGCTTTCAGGCTAGTTGGCCAAATGGGCCGTCAAAATCAGCGGGTACGATATCGATTATCGACCCCAAACCGCCATAAAATATCCAATTTTCGCAGACTTCGTGGCCGACATTACGCATGCCTTAATACCTGAAGTCTAAAGGGAATTATTGCTAACCTCGAGGTCTACCTCAGGAATTTAGACCCTTTTTACGGACGGTGTCTCAAACGCAAAGCGGTCCAGGCTCGGCATCATGTTAAAACCACCTATGGGGAATGTAGTTAGGTAGTCTATTAGAACTGTGAAATTGACAACAATGAGGCAGTATAAGGCCATGATTATAGGTCTCAAATTGGGTAAAAGCCTTAAGGTCGAGGTGATCAAAGCTAAGTGCGACTCCCTTTTTGTGGTAAATCAAGTCAATGGGACGTTCGAAGTAAAAGAGGAAAGGATGCAAAGGTACTTAGACAAATTATAGGTAACGCTCCATCAATTCAGGGAATGGACCCTGTAGCATGTGCCCCGAGATCAGAACTGCGAGACTGATGCTCTAGCTAACGTGGGGTCGTTGGTCGATGTTCATGAATTTAGTTCGGGAACAGTAGTATAGCTCATGAAGTCGGTGATAAAAGAAGGCCACACCAAAGTAAACTCAACGAGTTTGACTTGGGATTAGAGGAACAAGTACATAGACTACTTGAAGACCGTAAAATTACCCTCTGATCCCATAGAATCAAGAGCCATGCTACCAAGGCTGCCAAATTTAGGAAAATGCTCAATGGCACGCTAGCCAGATGCTTGGGGCCGGGAGATACCGAATATGCCTTGAGAGAAGTTCACGAAGGCACTTGCGGGAACCATTCGGGGGCTGAATATTTGGACCAAACATTAATCTGGGCTGGCTATTACTGGATCGAAATGGAGAAAGATGTGAAGGACTTCGTACGAAAATGCGATGCCTGCCAGAGATACGCACCGATGATCCATCAACCGATAGAGCTACTCCACTCCGTCTTGTCCCCGTGGCCATTTATGAAGTGGGGAATGGACATCGTCGATCCCCTACCGTGGGCACCCGATAAGGCTTAATTTATACTATTCATGACTGATTATTATTCCAAATGGGTCGAAGCTCAAGCGTTCAAAAACGTCCTAGAGAAATGAGTCATTGACTTTATCTAGGACCACATAATATGTCGATTCGGGATACCGAATGAGGTCGTTTGCGATAATGGGAAACAATTCATCGACAACAAAGTAAATAAATTTTTCGAAGATCACAAGATTAAGAAGATACTATCAACACCTTACCACCCTAGTGGGAACAGACAAGCAGAATCAACAAACAAAACCATACTTCAAAACCCGAAAAAGAGGTTGACCGATGCTAAAGGGAAATGGAAGGAAATCCTGCCTGAAGTCCTGTGGGCATAATGTATGACCTCGAAGTCTAGTACCGGGGCCTCCCCATTTTCGTTGGTCTATAGGGCTGAAGCCTTAATACCAGTCGAAGTGGAAGAATCGAGCCTAAGGTTCCAATATGTGATAGAAGAGTCAAACGACGAAGCCATGATCATGAGCCTGGAACTATTGGATGAAAGACGGGAGGCCGCCATGGTCCGATTGGTCGCCCAGAAATAGCAAATAGAAAGATACTACAACCGAAGAGCTAACCTCCGATACTTTAAGATTGGGGATTTGGTGTTGAGAAAAGTAACATTACACACCCGGAACCCGAATGAGGGGAAGATGGGACCGAATCGGGAGGGACCATATTGAGTCATCGGAATTACCGGCAAAGGCTCATACGAACTCAAAGCAGGAAACGGTGTGCAGCTACCGAACAACTTGAACGTGACACACTTAATGCGGTACTACTGCTAAAGTACAAACTCAATTACTCTTTAATCTTGTTATAATCGGACTAACATTTGTAGGTAAACGGCCAAGGATGGATGTGGCTATTAGGTCTGAAAGCACGCATTGCACTCTTTTTCCCTTGAACCAGTTTTGTCCTAAAATAGGTTTTTTGGAAACGTTTTTAACGAGGCAACAGTAAAACGTGCTAATTTAGATTCGTAGAACAGTATCAAACCGGAGTCAATGATTGTTCATTTCATATAAACAATATCCGAGCCCTCACAAGATCGACCTCGAATACTGGGGGCCGTTACTCTCGAATTAAGGTTTTAGCAAGGAAAAAGAAAACATTTGTATGCTAGAAGCAAAGGCTTAGTGGTTAAGATTCATTGTAAGGGCCAAACGGCCGTATGAACCGTGCTCACATAGTCCACTCTAGCCATGATACAGGTTTTTATGCGCTTTTGATCATGTACTTTACACACTAAGAAATAAAAGAAAGTTTAGCCTTGCTATTACGCATTTTCTGCTTTTTCGATTCTAGATCCTAAAGCCCACGGGCTACCTCTACTCGGGGACTACCGAGCCTAGAGGCTACCCCTGCTCGGGGACTATTGAGCCCAAAGGCTACCCTTATTCAGGGCTATCGCCAGAAGAATATTAAGATGACCCGGGCTAATGAATTTTGGAGATCCCCAAACCTATTGGGCGGTGCCCAAAAATAAAAGGCTACAGCCACCATAAAAATGGCTCAGAGACATCTGAAGTCCGTAATCAGAAAGTAAGGTCTTTACAAAAACTTGAAACCGACCAAAAGGTTACCCTCGACAAAAACATTGTCTAAATATACTTAAGCATCTAGGGAACCTCCGATCGCACCGAGGTTTCGAAGCCACGAGCAAACTAAGTTTCATCAAAGTTGGGCTTTGATCAAACATTCAGAAAACAAATACTCCGGAACTACATCCGATTCTATGCTAAGGCACCAAAATAATACACGAATAAAAGATGTTGGAAAAGTAAAGACACGATATTGCAAGGAAGGGAAAAATTTCATATATATTTATTCCAAAATATATTTACAAAGGCCCAATAAAACAGCCCCAACATGAACAAAAAAAATATGTAAAGAAAAACAAAAACTGAAAAGGTACTGAGGCATCCACGCCTTGTCTTCACCAGGGCCTGACTCGTCACTAGAACTGTCGGAACTTTCAGATCCCTCAAAACCCTCAGAGCCTTCGGCACCCTCAGGCTCGTAAAGCTCCTTTGCCTTTACCTCAAGCTTCTTAGCTTCCTCGATCTCGGCCGATAGGTCAAAGCCTCGGGCGTGGATCTCTTTGAGGGTCTATCTTTCGGACAACCGCTTCATGTATTCAGCCTTTGTCTTTAGGCAGGTCTCGACTACCTTCACATCATCCTTGTACTGGGTCACCATTTCCTCGGTATCTGCGGAGGTTGTGTCAAAATTTGACTTCATTGCCTCATATTCTCTTCCAAGGTCATCCTGTTCTGCTACGGTCGAGCTCAGTTGTGCTCGGAGATTATCATTAAGCTGAGACCACTTATCAGCTTTGTCCTTCGCCACACGAAGTTGGTTCTCAACCAATGGTAGCTCCACCTTCACAGTTTCCTTCTCCGAAGCCAGCAGGTCCATCCTACCCTTCCACACCTTGGCCATGGCCTTGACCCCGTTCATCTCGGCTCGGAGCTAGTCGATCTTTTGTTGGACCTGTAAGGTTATATTGTTAGTTACCAAGACTAGCTCCTCGTATTTGGCTTCAAAGACATTTACCTTTTCAACCAGGTCGGCATGTTCCCACTTCGGGATCGAAGCCTCCTTCTGAGATTTGTCCAGCTCGGCCTGGAGGTCTTTAGGGTCCTCAACCTGTTACTCACTATGAAACATGTACATGTCCTTCTTCCGGACCTGTTATTTGAGCTTACACTCGAGCTGGATGATTTCCAAGCGGTACCGGGGGAAGCTTTCATGATGAAGTACTGAAGCTTGTAAAACAGTGAAACTAGTAAGAGACATCAAGGGTAAACTTAAGAGGCATTCATGAAAGGACTATGAAAGTGTTAGAGGCTTACCTGGTTCAGCGCCTGCTGCGCCTCGTTAAAGAGACTTGACGTGCCTACCTTGTTCATCTTTGCCTAGTCCTCTGTGGTCACGAGGCATTGGAGTAGATGGCTACACCTACCAGAGAAGACAAGATCCAGGCATCCTCCAGGACTGTGAGAACAATTGTCCTCTTGTGCTCGGGGTCTACGCTCGGCGCAAGAAATTGCTTCACCAATATTTGGCTCGTACTCAGCCCATCAGCTCCCGAAGGAACCTCATGCTTCGGGATCTCCAAGTGACCCATCCCAGAGAAATCTTCCAATGTGGGCATGTCCATGCCATCAAAGAAGGAGTGGAGAGGATCATCTTCACCCTGAACTCTGTTACTTGACTTTTCCTTATCCGCTTGGGTCTCTTCAAGCATAGACTCGGTATAGGAGGGCATCTCAATGGTATCGATCATAGAGGGCGTCTCGATGGTATCGATCACACTGATTTCCTCCTTCAGAATGAGAATGGCTTCTTGGGAGGTCACAGCCTCCGTCTCTACTTCGGCGTCTCGAATCGAAAGGGCATCGACCTCGTGGCCCCTTCCCTTAGTCGTCGCTTTCTCCCCGATAGTGGTCGATCCATGGTTGACGAAGATGTCGTCTTCTTTAGGATCATCCCTGAGCTGGTGAAGGAAGTTAGAGTTTGGTACCATAGACATAGTATTCTTCTTGGGTTTACGATCCCGGGTAGCCGCCCTCTTTTTTATCTTCACCTCAAGATCCGGGGAACCCAAGGACTTTCTTTTCCTCTTCTTCTCCTTCGCGGCAGCCCCGGGCTGTCCCAAAACGGAGGGATCGACGGGTAAGGACGTATCCTCATCCCTATCCAGTGGCCTAAAATCGGTGGTCTTAGGCAAACCTACGAGGGAAAGGAAAAACTCAGAATTATATAAGTTTGGGGAATAGTAATAATTATTCAGGGGGGAGCCTTACCATGAGAACGGGCCTCCCATTTGCCCTTCAAAAATTTGCACCACGTGCGCTCGTAGTATGACATGTAGATTCCTTCGCTCCACTCCTTTAGCCGGGGACTCACATTGGCAACCCAGGCAACAGCTGCACGACTATAAATGCTGGCGATGAGAGAAGAAATAAAGGGAAATTGACACTTAAGGAAAGACTACACTTACGAGATGCATTCCACTTCTCGGGGAATGGCAGGAACTCGGGAGGGATCAGATCTTCAGTTTTTACCCTGACAAAATGCCCCTGCCAACCTTTGGTCTCGATCCTTATCGATGCTCAAAAAAGGAGCCTTGCTTGCTCGGAGAATGAGCTTGATCATTCCCCCTCGGAAGATTCGGGGACTGTACAGGCGGAGTAGGTGATCGAGGGTAAACCGAGGAGATTCGATGTTGTTCACCAAATGGCGTAAGAGGATCACAATCCTCCAGAGGGATAGGTGGTCATCCTTGGGCCTGGGGATGACCACATCCTTACCCTCCTATTTACAATCCACTCGTACTACGGGTAGGGTTTCTTCACTGATGGATCATATGTATCTCCACGCTCCATCACCTCAGTCTTGCCGACTAGAGGCATTTTCGACCTTAAAATCATCCCCAATAAGCAGCCCCCAAGTATGATGCTCTTCATGGGGGGGCTCCTGAGCCACCTCGGGAACGGCCACCTCGTCATCTGCTGCCGGGTGGGAAGATGAAGAGACGGCCTGCTCAGGCACTGACGAAAGTTTTAGCCAATATAATATGGAAAATATTGGATTGAGGAAAAATATGAGTTTGAATATGGTATGAAAGTATGAAGGTCTGGTATGAAGGCTCAAAGAAGAAGTATGAAGATGAAGATGAAGATGAAGATATGAAGGCTCAATGAGCAATATATGAAGATCTATAGAATTTAAAAGCCGTTAGAATGTTCGAAGGTAAATTTTAGAATCAGAAAGTGAAAGAAGTGAAGAGGGTTGAAGCTTTTATAGGGGAAAATGAAATCGATGCGTGACGTTTCATATTCGAAGACAGCCAGCCGATGACCGACACGTTTCTGAAGTCAAAATGAAGCGACTGATGGGACATTTCGATTTACCCGTCATTTTAGTTATAAAGTACGAGGGAAGAAATCAGGGTATATCTATTCGTTTCCCATCGTTCTGGCAAACCTACTCTCCAGAAAACAAGGGGACTATCTGTATACAGGTAAAATCGGGGACAATGCATATCCCGATTTCCCAGAGAAGATTATGGAAGAAGGGCATGGACACCCGAGGTTGAATCGAGGCTGGGAGCCTTTCGTACCGAGACAGATGAAAGGTAAACGATGTGCTCATTGTCGGGCGTGATAAAGCTATCATGACCCAAAACCTAACCCGCCGTGATGGTGCCTATCGTGATACTAGGCAAGCCGACCTTTCAAAACACTTTTAAATTTAACAGAAATGAATTAAGATATTTAAAATAACCAGAGTCTTTCATAAAAATAGGGGTAAAACCCCAATAAAACAAAAGTTTGAAACATAGCCTGACATTGGGGTGTCACCGAATCGTGAGCATCTAGATATCCAGTCTAATACAAACAATGTCTGAGTATCAATACTAAAAAGAAAGAAAACATAGAAGGGAGAGACAAGGTCTGCGGACGCCGGCAGCTACCTCGTAGTCTCCGATACTCGATCGCGCACGAATTCGATGACCTCCGTGATCAAACACACCTGGATCTGCACATGAAGTGCAGGGTGTAGCATGCGTACAACCAACTCAGTAAGTAACAGAAATAAATAAAGAACTGAGAAGGTAGTGACGAGCTATACAAATACAATTCATTTTCAATAATTCCAGCAAATAATAGACATGCTTTCAAATCCGACAGTTCAAGTCAAATTAGTTAATACAGTTACAGTGCAGGTAATCCGGATATAGAATCTTTCAGAAATTTCACAACAATGACAGATAGCAACTAAGTGCATCAACAAATGGAAAACAAGTACAACCTCTCAGGGCAACAGACACTCAACTCGTCATAACAACTCAATCACTCGGCTCTCAGCTTTCAGTACTCACACTCAATAGGTACATGTGCTCACTGGGGGTGTGCAGACTCCAGAGAGGTTCCTTTCAGCCCAAGCGCAATATCCGCATGGACAACACACGTGCTACATGGACAAATCACGTGCTATAGTATCAATATGTGGAACCGCACAGACAACTCACGTGCTATAGTATCAATATGTGGATCCGCACGGACAAATCACGTGCTGAACGGACAACTCACGTTCCTTAGTATCAATACCTCACAGACACGCCCTCGGCCTTACTCAGTCATCAACCTCTCTAGTCTCTCGGGCTCTCGAAAATCACAAAGATCGTCCCAAATAAAGATAACATAGTCTATCACCAAAATCAAGAAGAGGTTGAGATATGATATGCAAGTAAAACCACGACTGAGTACAAGACGACAATAAGAAAGTAATTCAGCAAGTACGCGACCTCTACGGGTCTCAACAGTTCCATCACATAGCCTAAGCATGATTTCTAGCATGATTTGCAGTTAAATTTCTATGACATGGGGAGAGCATATAACTAGCAACAAGTTATTCAACTTTACAGTTTCACGGAATGGACCAAGTCCCAATTCCTACGGTGCACGCCCATACGCCTGTCACCTAGCATGTGTGTCACCTCCAAAATACTCACATAATCCAATAATCCGGGGTTTCATACCCTCAAGACCAGATTTAAAATTGTTACGTACCTCAAACCACGTAAAATCCTATTCTGCAATGCCTCTGCCCCTTGAATCCGTCTCCAAATGCCCCGAATCTAGCTAGAAGCAGTACCAGATAATTAATATAGGATAAAGGAATCAATTCCACAAGAAAAATATGAAATTACAAGCCAAAATCCTAAATTGGTCAAAAGTCGGATCCGGGCCCATGTCTCGAAATCCGACGAAAGTCACAAAACCCGAAATCCCAATCACTCATGAGACTAACCATACCAAATTTACTCCAATCCGATAACAAAATCCCATTAAAACCCCCAATAATCTAACTCAAGAACACTTCATCTTCTTCCCCAATGTTTCACCTCAAATCACAAATTAGATGATAAACTTAAAGATATAATCATGGGTTTTAACCAAAACCAAGTAGGAATCACTTACCCCAATCAACTCCACGAAAATCCCTTCACAAATCGCCCAATTCCATGTTCTCTAGCTCAAAATATGCAAAATGGGCTCAAACCCTCGTTTTTGAAATTAATACTATCTGCCCAGATTTCCTTCTTCACGAATGTGACCGTCCTCTCGCGTTCGTGTAGACAAACTCAGACTGCCTCTCAACTTAACTCTTCGCGAATGCGACCTACGCTTCACGAACGCGAAGCTTTGCAAACTCAGACCTTCGAGAACGCGTCCCTTACCTCGCGAACGCGTAGAACAAAAGACTGAGGGTCCCCAGCTGCCTCACTCCCCTTTGCGAACGCGACGCCACTCACGCGTTCGCGATGCACACACTGCCATACCTTCACATTCGCGTCCTCTCCTTCGCAGACGCGTAGAGAAAAATCTCACCAACTCAGAAACATTCTTCTTGAACGCGAGGCTCCTCTCGCGAACGCGTTACAGGAAACCAGAAAAATGCAGCAGTAGATATACGCTATCTCACTAAGGCCAAAAATGATCCGCTAAGCATCCGAAACTCACCTGAGGTCCCCGGGACCTCAACACAACATACCAACCAATCGTAAAACACCATACAAACTTAGTCCAAATTTCAAATCACTCAAAACAACATCAAAATACCAATTACACCCAGATTCAAGTCTAAAGAACTTCTAAACTTTCAGATTCCACAAACGACGCCGAAACCTACCAAACCACGTCCGATTGTCCTCAAATTTTGCACACAAATCATATTTGACGTTACGGATCTACTCCAATTTCCGGAATCAGAATCCGACCCTAATATCAAAAAGTAAACCCCCCGGTCAAACTTTTTAAAATTTAACTTTCGCCATTCCAAGCCTAAATTAGCTACAGATCTCGAATTCACAGTCCGAACATGCTCCTAAGTCCAAAATCACCCAACGGAGCTAACGAAACTAACGGAACTCCATTCCGGATTTGTCATCACACACTTCTGACTACGGTCAAAATCCTGAGACTTAAGCTTCCGTTTTAGGGACTAAGTGTCCCGAAATTCTCTGAAACCAAAACCAAGACCTTCCGACAAGTCACTTAAGAAAAATCATACACGGGAAAAATAGTAAATAGGGAATCTGGACCAGTACACTCAAAATGATCGGCCGGCTCGTTACATCCTCCCCCTCTTAAAACAATCGTTCGTCCTCGAACGAGCATAGAGACATACCTGAAGTAGTGAAAGGATGAGGATAATGGCTGCGCATATCATGCTCAGTCTCCCAAGTCGCCTCCTCGACCGGCTGACCTCTCCACTGAACCTTTACAGAACCAATATTCTTCGACCTCAGCTTTTGAACCTGCCTATCTAAGATCGTCACCGGCTCCTCAACATAAGATGAATCCTTGTCCAACTAGACTGAGCTGAAATCCAATACGTGAGACGGATCGGCGTGATACTTCCGGAGCATAGAAACATAAAATACTGGATGAACTCATGCTAGACTGGGAGGCAAGGCAAGCTCATAAGCAACCTCCCCAACACGTCCCAATACCTTAGATGGACCAATGAACCTTAGGCTCAGCTTTCCCTTATTCCCAAACCTTATAACACCCTTCATAGGCGAAATCCGGAGTAAGACCCGCTCCCCAACCATAAATGCAACATCGCGAACCTTCCGATCCGTATAACTCTACTGCTCGGACTAGGTTGTGTGTAATCTATCCTGAATTACCCTAACCTTCTCCAGAGCATCCTTAACCAAGTCTGTACCCAATAATATAGCCTCGCCCGGTTTGAACCAACCCATTGGAGACCTACACCGCCTCCCATACAGAGCCTCAACGGTGCCATCTGGATGCTCGACTGGTAACTGTTGTTGTAAGCAAACTCCGCTAGAGGGAAGAATAGATCCCACAAACCCCAAAACTCCATCACACACGCACGAAACATATCCTCTATTATCTGAATAGTGAGCTCGGATTGTCCGTCCGTCTAAGGGTGAAATATTGTGCTCAACTCCACTCGAGTACCCAACTCATGCTGCACGGACCTCCAGAACCGTGATGTAAACTGCGTACCCCAGTCAGAGATGATAGATATCAGTACACCATGAAGCCTGACAATCTCGCGGATATACACTCGAGCCAACTGCTCGGAAGAATAGGTAGTCATCACTAGAATAAAATGAGCTGACTTGGTCAGCTGGTCCACAATCACCCAAACTGCATCAAACTTTCGCTGAGTCCGTCGAAGCCCAACAACGAAATCCATAGTGATCCGCTCCCATTTCCACTCCGGAATATCTAACTTCTAAACCAACCCACCCGGTCACTGATGTTCATACTACACCTACTGGCAATTTAGGCACCGAGCTACATACTCCACTATGTCCTTCTTCATTCTCCTCCACTAGTAATGCTATCTCAAGTCCTGATACATCTTCGCGGCACCCGAATGAATAGAATACCGCAAACTGTGAGCCTCCTAGAGAATCAACTCATGCAAACCATCTACATTTGGCACACAGAGCCTGCCCTGCATCCTCAATGCACTATCATGCCCAATAGTGACCTCCTTAGCATCACCGTGCTGGACCGTGTCCTTAAGGATAAGTAGATGGGGGTCTTCATACTGACGTTCCCTGATACGATCACAAAGAGAAGACCGAGAGACCACACAAGCCAATACTCGACTCGGCTCAGAAACATCTAATCTAACAAAATGACTAGCTAAGGCCTGAACATCCAATGCCAATGACCTCTATGCTGCTGGAAGATATGCTAAGCTCCACAAACTCTCCGCGCGGCGACACAAGGAATCGACCACCACATTGGCCTTCCCGAGATAGTACAAAATAGTGATATCATAGTCCTTAAGAAGCTCCAACCACCTCCGCTGATGCACGTTAAGATCCTTCTGCTTGAACATATGCTGTAAACTCTGATGATCAGTGTAAAACTCACAATGAACCCCATACAAATAGTGCCGCCAAATCTTCAAGGCGTGAATAATAGCTTCTAACTCAAGGTCGTGGACAGGATAGTTCTTCTAATGAGGCTTCAACTGGCGTGAAGCATAAGCAATCATTCTACCCTCATGAATCAGAACACATCCAATACCGATCTGCGAGGCATCACAATTCACTGTGTAGGAACCAAAAACTGATGGTAGAACTAGAACTGGAGTCGTGGTCAAAACAGTCTTGAGCTTCTGAAAGCTCTCCTCGCACTCATCCGACCACCTGAATGGAGCACCCTTTTGGGTTAATTTGATCAAGAGAGATGCAATAGATGAGAAACCCTCCAAAAAATAATGGTAATAGCCCGCCAACCTAAGAAAGCTCCGAATCTCCGTGGCTGAGGACGGTCTGGGCCAACTCTACACCGCCTCTATCTTCTTTAGGTCTACCTGAATACCCTCACTGGACACCACGTGTCCCAAGAATGCCACTGAATTGAGCCAAAACTCACACTTGGAGAACTTTGCATAAAGCTTCTCATCCCTCAATCGCTGTAACACAATCCTCAGATGCTGGGCATGCTCCTCCTAACTATGAAAGTATATCAGGAAATCATCAATGAATACAATGATGAATGAGTCCAAATACGGTTGAAACACATTGTTCATCAGATGCATGAACGCTGCTGGGGTGTTGGTCAGCCCAAACGACAACACAAGGAACTCATAATGGCCACATCGGGTCCTGGAAGCTATCTTAAGAATATCTGAGTCCCAAATCTTCAGTTGGTGATACCATGACCTCAAATCAATCTTAAAGAATAACCTCTCTCCTTGAATCTAGTCAAACAAATTATCAATATACAGCAATGGATACTTGTTCTTGATTGTGACCTTGTTCAATTGTCTGTAATCAATACACATTCTCATAGTACCATCCTTCTTCTTTACAAATAGAACTGGTGCACCACAAGGTGATACGCTAGGCCGAATAAACCTCTTATAAAGGAGTTTTGAAGTTGTTCCTTCAACTCCTTCAACTCCGCTGATGCCATACGATACGGTGGAATAGCAATGGGCCGAGTGCCCGGCACCAAATCGATACCGAAGTCAATGTCCCTGTCATGCGGCATGCCCGACAGGTCTGCAGGAAATACATCCAAGAAATCACACACCACAGGAACAGAATCAATAGCAGGGACCTTTTTACTAACATCCATCACAAAAGCCAAATAGGATAGACAACCCTTCTCAACCATCCGCTGAGCCTTCGAGTATGAAATCACTCTACTGGGAACATAGTCTATAGAACCGCTCCACTCAACCCTCGACAACCCCGGCATCGCCAATGTCACGGTATTAGCGTGACAATCTAGAACTGCATGACATGGAGACAGCCAATCCATACCCAATATCACGTCAAAATCAACCATACTAAGCAACAAGAGATCCACTCTAGTCTCTAGACTCCCAATAGTCACCACACATAACTAATATACACGGTCCACAATGATAGTATTGCCCACTAGAGTGGACACATGAACAGATAAAACTAGAGACTCACGGGGCATATCCAGATAATGAGCGAAATACCAGGACACATATGAATAAGTGGAACCAGGGTCAAATAATACAGAGGAATCTCTGTAGCAAACTGAGACAATACCTGTAATCATAGCATTTGAAACAATGGCATCTGGTCTGGCAGGGAGGTCATAGAAATGGGCCTGGCCAACCCATGATCGGCCTCCCCCTCTAGGGCGATCTGTATTTGACTGAACCCTACCCTTAGCTGGCTGGGTAGGTGGTGGAGCTGCTGGTGCTAGTGCCATCGACTGAGTACTCTGTTGTGGAGCCCCACTCAACAACCTAGGGTAATCTCTCTTAATGTGACTAAAATCTCCGCACTCGAAACAACCCCTCCTCTGATGGAACTGCTGCTCCTTATGCCTAGAGGAACTACCCGTGGAAACCTGAGCTGACAAGGCATGGTTAGAACTCTGCGCTGGTAGTGCACTGAACGACGACTGGCCCTGCTGATGACTGTGTGACCCGTGGCCAGATGATGCACCACAGTGGACCGGGCAAGCCGTCTAATCATGTCTGGAAGGACGACACATACCGTGGTGGAACTGCCCCCAAAAGGAACACCGCTGAAGCCACCCAGACCACGAGGCCCCTTTTCCTCCCTCTCAACCCGCCCCTGGCTACGAACCATCTCAATCTGAGGAGCAATGTCGACAATCTCATCAAAAGTAGCACCATACACTCTTTTTCTGGTCATAAGCAATCGCAGCTGAAAAGTGAGGCCATCTATAAAAATCTTGATCCTCTACCTGTCTGTGGGAACCAACTAGATAGCATGATAGGCCAACTCTGAAAATCTTATCTCATACTGTGTCACAGACATATCACCCTGACGAAGCTGTAAAGAACTGGCTGCGCAGCTCCTCTCTACGGGACTAAGGCATGAACTTCTCCAGGAATAGACCGGAGAACTGCTACCATGTAAGGGGTGCTGCGCCGACTGGCCTATGCCTCTCATAAGCCTCCCACCAACTGAAGGCAGCCCAGAGAACTGAAAGGTAGTGAACGAGACCCCATTGGTCTCCAGAATACCTGTTGTACGGTGTATCCTCTGACACCTATCCAAGAAGCCATGTGCATCCTCTCCCTCGGTACCACTGAAAAATGGAGGCTGGAGTCTCCCAAACCTCTCCAATCGACATTGCTCATCATCAGGCATGATAGGTACCACGTAGTCCTGAGCAGCTGCAACCGGCTGGGCTGGTGGTGCCCCCGGTGTCTGGAATCCCTGTACCACCTGCTTTGGTGTTCAGGCGGCTGGAGTATAAGAACCTCCCCCAGCCTGAGAAGTGGCTGCTGCGGCCGGAACTGAGACCGCCTGAGCAAGACTAGTACACGCGGTCTGAATCTGAGCTAAGGCCTCTTGAAGGCCTGGAATCATAATAGGCATAGGTGGCGCCTGAGTTGATGCATCAACAACTGGAATCTGGTCCTGATCTGGGGCAACTGGTGGATCTGCAGGTACTACCCCAACTGCTCTGCGAGCTGCACCTCTGCCCCTACCGCGGCATCTACCGCGACTTCGGCCTCTCGCGGCCCTAGCTGGTGGTACTGGTGGTTGTCCATCCTGTCTGGTAGCACGAGTCCTCACCATCTGTGAGAGAATGAAACAAAAAATGTTTAGCTACTAGAATCAACAGATCCGCATGACAAGAATGCAAGAATGTGGAGTTTCCTAAGGGTTCTGCAGCCTCTCGAAGATAAGTACAAATGTCTCTGTACCGATCCGCAAGACTCTACTAAACATTCTCATGACTCATGAGACCTATGTAATCTATGCTCCGATACCAACTTCTACGACCCAAAACCTAACCCCTCGTGATGGCACCTATCGTGATACTAGGCAAGCCGACCTTTCCAAAACACTTTTAAAATTTAACAAAAACGAATTAAGACATTTAAAATAACCAGAGTCCTTCATAAAAATGGGGGTAAAACCCCAATAAATATAAGTGTGGAAAATAGCCCGACATCGGGGTGTCACTGAATCATGAGCATCTAGATATCTAGTCTAATACAAATAGTTTCTGAGTATCAATACTGAAAAGAAAGAAAACATAGAAGGGAGAGACAAGGTATGCGGACGCCGGCAGCTACCTGGTAGTCTCCAATACTAGATCGCGCACGAACTCAAAGACCTCCATGATCAAACATACCTGGATCTGCACATGAAGTGCAGGGTGTAGCATGTGTATAGCCAACTCAGCAAGTAACTAAAATAAATAAAGAACTTAGAAGGTAATGACGAGCTATACAAATACAGTTCATTTTCAATAATTCCAGCAAAGAATAGACATGCTTTCAAATACGGCAGTTCAAGTCAAATCAGTTAATACAGTTACAGTGTAGGTAATCCGAATATAGAATCTTTTAGAAATTTCACAACAATGACAGATAGCAACTAAGTGCATCAACAAATGGAAAACAAGTACAGCCTTTCAGGGTAACAAACACTCAACTCGTCACAACAGCTCAATCACTCGGCTCTTAGCCCTCAGTACTCATACTCAATAGGTACCNGACATTGCTCATCATCAGGCATGATAGGTACCACGTAGTCCTGAGCAGCTGCAACCGGCTGGGCTGGTGGTGCCCCCGGTGTCTGGAATCCCTGTACCANCAGTTCAAGTCAAATCAGTTAATACAGTTACAGTGTAGGTAATCCGAATATAGAATCTTTTAGAAATTTCACAACAATGACAGATAGCAACTAAGTGCATCAACAAATGGAAAACAAGTACAGCCTTTCAGGGTAACAAACACTCAACTCGTCACAACAGCTCAATCACTCGGCTCTTAGCCCTCAGTACTCATACTCAATAGGTACCTGCACTCACAGGGGGTGTGCAGACTCCGAAGGGGCTCCTTTCAGCCCAAGCGCTATATTCGCACAGACAACTAACGTGATATATTATCAATATGTGGAACCGCAAAGACAACTCATGTGCTATAGTATCAATATATGGATCCACACGGACAACTCACGTGTTGCACGAACAACTCACGTGCCATAGTATCAATACCTCATAGACAGGCCCTCGGCCTCACTCAGTCATCAACCTCTCTAGTCTCTCAGGCTCTCGGAAATCACAAAGATCGACCCAAACAAAGATAACATAGTGTATCAACAAAATTAAGAAGAGGCTGAGATATGATATGCAAGTAAAACCATGACTGAGTACAAGACGGCAATTAGTCGAGCCAATCCTAAAACACCATACGAACTTAGTCGAGACTTCGAATCACTCAAAACAACATCAAAACACCAATTACACCCGGATTCAAGCTTAAAGAACTTCTAAAGTTTCAAATTCCACAAACGACGCCGAAACCTACCAAACCACGTCCGATTGACCTCAAATTTTGCTCACAAGTCATATTTGACGTTACATATCTACTCCAACTTCCAGAATCCGAATCCGACCCCAATAACAAAGTGTCAACCCCCCAGTCAAACTTCCAAAATTCGACTTTCGCCATTTCAAGCCTAAATTAGCTATGGACCGCGAATTCACAGTCCGGACACTCTCCTAAGTCCAAAATCACCCAACGGAGCTAACAGAACCGACGAAATTCCATTCTAGAGTCGTCTTCACATACTTCCGACTACGGTCAAAATCCTGAGACTTAAGCTTCTATTTTAGGGACTAAGTGTCCCGAAACACTCTGAAACCAAAAATAAGACCTCCCGGCAAGTCACTTAAGCAAACACAGATACGGGGGAAATAGTAAAGAGGGAATCGAGGATAGTACACTCAAAATGGTTGGCCGAGTCATTACAAAAGCAATGATCCCTGCACCCAAAAAGAGGTCTAATACCTAGGGAAATATGGCAAATGGTTACGCACGACTAACAGAGGGTCATGATATCCATACCTAACAATATATCATGGCGCAGATCTTGCCCGATGTCAGTTACGGATCATTAATTAACGAGAAAGGATGAGTTTTACCTTTTTTGACTTGTACTAGGGATGAAACTCTCCTACTATATAAAGGGGAGGTTTTTCTTTGATAAGACACATTGTAACACGTAAACCAAGGCAATATAATTTAATGTTTACTGCTCTCTAGTTATAGCAAAGTTCTTGTTTTATTGTTGTTCTTCACACACCATTGGCTTCAAACCGGGGGTCCGATCGAGGGTAGAACTACTGTCCACCCTAAATGCGAGCCAGGCAGTAACATCACAATTGGTTTGATTATTCATTTTATCGTTAACCCATTTATCTAACATTCTTGATTATTTGTATTGAATCAATCCACATATCCTTAAAACCGTGTACAGATTTAATTGTTATCCGTTTTTAGGGTAAACAAACACAAACCATAAAATACCTCAAATCATTTGCTAAGCTCGTACTCATCCTTGTGCCAATCAAGTCAACTTTCTCAACAACTCCAAGCTAAAATTGCAACATATATAACACACCAGTAGACAGAAACTTCTCCACATAATCATCACAAGAATCACACAACATCTGAACATCCTGCAGGAGATAACACACTTGCTTGGCCTCAACCCGGCATCTCTCTATGCATTTTCATGGCCACAACCACTATGCAATAACTAAATCTTCCCGAGTACAAGCTCGTCAACCAAACATAAGAATCTACTTCATCCTATAAATGAACAACATGAAAATCCCTCTAACACGCTCAAAACTCAAGGCTGTACAAAACTCAAGACAGAAATCAAGCACCCAATAGTCCTTTTCGCATTCCAAGAACCCTTCTTATCTCATTAAAGCCATCTAAACACATCTCGCAATCACATCATACTCATCATATAGCCATACAGCCACTTGCTGAGCTATCAATCCCACTCCTAGGGACACTATCAAACATATAATTCCAAAAGCACATGCTCACAAAACTGAAATTACTGAACCGAAGATGAGGTCAAAACTCGGCCTTAAGTCCTTTAGCCTGGAACAAACCACAATACCGACTACACATCTCGCACCTCATCCATAGAATTTCAAGTCGTTGATGCACAACTAATATGGAGTGCTCAATACCACACGAGTGAGTGGAAGGAATTCAAAGAGATACATTTCGAGCTGAATCAATGCCGCACGATGAGGAAAAAAGGATGAGAAGTTTATCCTAGATGCCATGTAGCCTCTCTAAGATAGGTATGGATATCATCATACCGATCCGCAAGACTCTACTAGACACTTACTCATGAACCTATGAACCTATGAACCTAGAGCTCTGATACCAACTTGTCACGACCCAAAATTCATCTAGTCGTGATGGAACCTAACCCAACCCGCTAGGTTAGACAAGTAATAGACAACTCAAATCAGAATAATAAGAGTAAATGAGTAAAATAACTAAATTTCTATACAACTCCCAAGGATTGGTAGTACAAATCATGAGCTTATAAGATTTAGAATTTACAAAGCTGGTACGAAATAAATACATCATATGTTCGGAATATACATAAATAGATTTACAAATCTAAAGCGACCAAGGACAAGTGGCAGCTATAGCCGGAACGCAGGTACATCTTCAACGCCAGCTCTCACCGCACATAGAAACATCACCTCCAAAATCTGCATGCAAGGTGCAGAAGTGTAGTACGAGTGCATCCAATCCCATGTACTCAATACGTATCCTAACTAGCCTCAGCGAGGTAATAGAAGCAAGAACTATAAATGATACTCGTTGATCACTTGTGCAGTTCATAAATTCAACAAGTATAGAACAGATATATAATCAAATCAGGTAAATCACATGTAAAAACCTTCTTGGTACTCACAATTCTTTGTTTTAAAGTCTTATACTCAGTTTGCAATCCATCATATAAGGATGATATGCAAGTAAATCGGGTAAACAGTCAAGGAAATTGAAAGTAAAGATAAAATGCAATAACCAAATATCCGTCCATTATAGAGGCGCAACCCAATCCATTTAACAATAAGCCAATAAGGCATGTTTCAACATGCAGCCCGATCCAAATAACAATAACCAGCTCTCCTACAGCTCACATCAACCGGAAACCCGTCGGTTTCTCACAATCCGCGTGTACACCATCAAGAGTGAAACATGAGAAGGTAACCCTTGGCTGAAGGATCTGTATCCACATGCTGTATGAAAAACTCATGTGCTGATAATATCAATCCGCATGGACAACTCACGTGCTATAATATCAATATCTGAATCCGCACAAATAACGCACATGTTACATGGACAATGCACGTGCTAATAATATCAATCCATAGGGACAACTCACGTGCAAATATCACAATTAGCCCAGCATGGTCACAGGCATAATATCATAATCCGCTCGGCGTGGTCATATGCATAACAATACAATTCGCTCGACGTGGTCACGGGCATAATAACACAATCCGCTTGGCGTGGTCACAGGCATAACAACACAATCCGCCCAGCGTGGTCATAGGCATACAGTCCAAATCAAATCACACAGAAGCAAGTATACAAGAACACATGTATATGATGAATAAATATCACATTTCATGCTCTTGGACTGGTATAATAACATGCTAAAGTGTAGGCATGTGCAAAGTTTTCTATCATAGCTTAAATCGGATATTTCCTCACAGAATTAGCAATTACCAAGTTTATTCAGGTAATTAGTCTCTTCGTAACCTCAAACATGGCTCAAATAGTTCACAACAATGTTACACATATGAGAAACATCATAGTTACACCTTAATAGTCAATTCTAGCCATATCATATCCTAAGCACTACCCCGAGCATGGATAAATACCTCGGTGCTCACACATGGTCTCAAACCCCAAACATATGCGCACCCATAGCCCATAGCTATCACAAATAATTCTGACAATTAGTGCCTCAACAAAGTTTAGATAGGAAACATACCCCAAACAAGTCAAAACAAATATTGAGCAAGCCAAACAACACTCTAGAAATGTCATCTCCCATGTATCAACCTTCAAACGGCTCGAAACTAGCCAAAAGCAACTCAAGACATAATTCAATGCCACAGGAGACAAACCAAATCGATAAAGGTCAGATTTTTAATCAAAAATTCAAAGTTAACCAAAATTTCAAACCCAGGCCCGCACCTCAAAACTCGACAAAACCTATAAAATCCGATAACACATTCAATTACGAGTCCAACCACATAAATTTCACTCAAATCCGACTCCAAATCGATGTTCAAAACCCAATAATTTTCTTTAGGAAAGTTTATGCAAAAACCCTCAATTTCTCTTTAAAATTCATAATCCAAATGCCAAAATCGAAGATAGATTCATGAAATATAATCGAAACCGAGTCAAAAATACTTACCCCAATCCATGTGGTGAAAATCCTCTCCAAAATCGCCTAAAGCCGAGATTTAAATCCCAAAATGTAATAAAATGAACCAACCCTCGAATATAAATACAATCTACCCTAGTAAGTCGCACCTGCGACCAATTTCCCGCTTCTACGGAACCGCATGTGCGGCCCAACCTTCGCTTCTGTGAAAAATCCCATAATTCCGGCCTTTCACACCTCCGGAAGAATATTCACTTTCACGACATCATAGGCATGAGGACAAGCTCCGCTTCTGTGCTCTACTTCGCTCCTGCATTCCAAGTCGTCGTATCTGCATTTCCGCAAATGCGCTCAAAATCCCGCTTCTACGCAAAAAGTCACACACTAGCCGACTTTGCCTCTGCGACCAAAGTGTCACATCTGCAAGCTTGCATCTGCGACCAACCCTCCACAAATGTGGACACACAAGAACCAGATATACAACCAAGCCAACTTAGCCCAAAAATGATCCGCAACACGACCGCGCCCCTCGGGACCCCGTCTGAATATACCAACAAGTTCCATAACACGGACCTATTCGAGGCCTCAAATCACCCATAACAACATTAAAATCATGAATCGCACCTTAAATCAAACTTTATGAACTTTTAAAGTTTCAACTTCCAAAACTCGTGTCGAACCTTATCAAATAAACTCGGAATGAGCTCAACGTTTGCACACAATTTCCAAATTACATAACAAACCTTTTCCAAGTACCAGAACCACAATCAAAATCTAATAACATCGAAGTCAACTCTCGATCAAACCTATGAACTTTCCAAACCTTCAAATTTCCACCTTCACCAATTAGCGCCAAAACCTTCTAGAATCATCCAAATGCAACTCCGGACATATGCCCAAGTCCAAAATCACCATATAGACCTAATGATACCATCAAAACTCTGATCTGAGATCAAATACACTAAAGTCAAACTTTGTAAACTCTTCCACCTTAAAGCTTCTTATTTAAGTATCATTCTTCCAAATCATTTTCGAAGAACTCAAAGCAAACCCGATGATACACGCAAGTCATAATGCACCATATGAATTTATTCATGACCTCAAACCACCAAACTGAATGCAAATTCTCAAAACGACTGGTCGGGTCGTTAGAATTGAGTAGTTGTTATGGTCGGAAGTTATTGCTATGGGTATTAGGTTATGTGGCATATCATGTGATTATGTCTTGGAGTATGGTTATAGATTGATACAGCTTGTTCAGACTTATACAGTATGTAGATGCAAGAATCAGGTCTTATAATGTATTTTAGATGATGGATATTTGGGTTCTAAGGGTTGTGAGCTAATGTTAAGGTAACGATCTTATGTTAGGTTGTGTTGTTAGACTTACATAGATTGGGGTGACGTGATATCACCCATAGGTATGGGCATGGTAAGTTTATGCAGTGATTTGATGGCTTTGGAACAACTCTTGGTGTCACGACCCAAAAATCCAACTAGTCGTGATGGCACCTAACACATCCCACTAGGTAAGCCAGTTAACAATAAAATAATTTTAATGAGATTTTCTGAGAAAATAGTGCTGAAATAACTGAACTTCTATACAACTACCCAAGGACTGGTAGTACAAATCATGAGCTTTTAAGATTTAGAGTTTACAAAACTGGTATGAAATAAATACATCTATTTGAAATATACATAAACAGATTCTCATAATCAAAGCTACCATGAACAAGAGGCAGCTACAACTGGAACGCGGGTACATCTTCAATACCAGCTTCCGCCATATATAGCAAGATCAGCTCAAAAATCTACACGCAAGGTGCAGAAGTGTAGTATGAGTACAACCGACCCCATGTACTCAATAAGTAACAAACCTAACCTTAGGTTGAAAGTACTGACGAGCTTGGACGACGGTTAGAGTCCAACACCAATAGTCAAGAACAACTTTAACAATATAATAAAACCAGTACAAGTAATAACTCAAAGATAGGATTCTCAGCTCGTTCACTAGTACGGAAAATAGGCATGCTTTTCAGGTATAACAATAAAACCCAAATCTTTCACCGAGATCACCAAAATATGAGTAAGTCAGAAAACTATGATTTTTCCAAAAAACTTTCAACAACGGATAAGATATTTCATTCTCAGATGGCATGGGAAAAGTACATCTCTATGCCTACATGGCCATGTGCATGTGAAATCAAGAATGTCACAAAACCGTGTAGCATGAGAAAATGCATCTCTATGCATGTATGTCAAGTATGCATGTCAAATGCAGTGCATCACAGTGATGAACTCATGTACTCACACTCTGAGAGCACTCAATTTCTCGGTCTCGCACTCCCACTCATCACGCTCAATCAATCAGCACACTCAGTCACTCAGCACTGTACGGTACCTGCTATGGCGCGCATCCCTATCCCATCATGAATCAATAACAATTGTGCTCACTACTAGTATGCCAGACTTCGGAGGGGCGGATCCTGCACAAGCACTAATATAAGCCATCATGTCCTGCTGCGGGGTGCAACCCGATCCCATCAATAATATATATAAAGCCCATGGTGCCTGCCGCGGTGTGCTGCCCGATCCATATAATAATAATATATATAAAGCCAATGTGGCATGCTGCGACGTGCATCCCGATCTATCTATCTATCTATATATATATATATATATATGACATGTTGCGGCGTGCAGCCCGATCCCATCAATCTTACTCACAATCCAGCCCTCAGGCCCCAACTCAGTCATTAATCTCTCCAGTCTCTCGGGCTCACAAATCTCGTGCCAATCAACCCAAACAATGACAACATGATACGACAACAAATGATAACAGAGACTGAGATATAATACGCAAATGAATGAATATGATTGAGTATGTGATTGTAATTTAAGCAAATAACTCAACAGCAGAAATGACCTCAGTGAGTCCAAACAGAATAAGCATATATACTAAATATGGTTTTCTAACGTGGATCATAGCTCAATTACTCTAGCACGTAGAAATTTCATAGATAAAAACATGATTAGGCAAATACACAGTACCACAAAATAAAGCGAGTCATAATTCACATGGTACAAGCCCATACACCTGTCATCTAGCATGTGTGTCACCTCAACACCAGACACATAACACGTATATTCAGGGGTACATACCTTGAACAAGTCAAATCCAATACCGAACAATCCAAATGATACTCCAAAAATGCCACCCCTCGCTTACGACCTCCAAACGGCTCAAAACTAGACAAAAGCAACTCAAAAACATCAAATAATACCAAAGGAAACAAACCCAATCGATAAAGGTGGAATCTTTAATCAAAAGCACAGAGTCAACCAAAAAGTCAAACCCGGGACCATACCTCGGAACCCAATAAAACTCACAAAATCCAACAACCCATTCAATTACTAGTCCAACCGTACTAGTTTCACTCAAATCTGACTCTGAATCGATGCTCAAAACTCGAAAATTCACTTTATGAAATTTCTGACAAAACTCCCCAATTTCTCTTTTGAAATCATCAATCAAATACTACAAATGAGGATAGATTCATGAAATATAATCAAAACCGAGTAGACAACACTTATCCCAATCCATATGGTGAACATTACTTCACAAATTGTCTCAATCCGAGCTATATAGGTTAAAATGACAGAAACCCCCAAAAATAGAGTATTTATAATCACTGGACGAATTTATGAATCGCGATCGCAAAAATACCATCGCGATCGCTAAGAAGAAAAATGCACTGCCCCAGAAATACTCTACGCGATCACAGAACAAGCTTCGCGATCGCGAAGCACAAAATGCTCAGCCTCGAAAAGTCTCTACACGAACGCATCCTAAGGCTCGCGAACGCACGAATATTCATGAATGTGAACGCGGACGAATATTCATGAATGCGAAGAAGAAATACTCAGCTCCAGATATTCCCCTACGCAATCACATCCCTATCTTCGTGATCGCAAAAGACAATCGAGGCATCAGAAACCAACAGAGTCCAGCAATGCAAAATATAAAGAAAAATAATCTAAAATCAATCTGAATCATGCCCGAGCCCCTCGGGACCCCATCCGAACATTCCACTAAGTCCCATAACATAACACGGAACTACTCAAGGCCTCAAATCACGCATAACAACATCAAAACCAAGAATCGTGCCTCAAATCAAACTTAATGAACTTTAGATCTTTCAACTTCCAAAACTCGTGCCGAACCTTATCAAATCAGCTCGGAGTGGACTCAAATTTTGAAAACAAGTCCCAAATGAAATAAAGAAGTTATCCCAATTACCAGAACCACAATCCGAACTCGATATCATAGAAGTCAACTTCCGGTTAACTTATGAACATTCCAAATCTTCAAATTTTCAACTTTCGCCAATAAGTGCCGAAACCTTCTAGAAATATCCAAATGCAAATCCGGGCATACGCCCAAGTCCCCCAAGTCCAAAATCACCATCCGGACCTAATGGAACCATCAAAACTCCGATTTATGGTCAAATACTCAAAAGTCAAACTTGGTAAACTCTTCCAACTTAAAGTTTCAAACATGAAATTCATTCTTCCAACCAAATTTCTAAACACCTGAAAACTAAAACCGGCAATTCACACAAGTCATGATATATCATATGAATCTACTCAAGACTTTAAATAGCTGAACGGAATGCAATTGCTCAAACGGCCGGTCGGGTCATTACACTTAGCACATTTGAGGACGAATGTATGTTTAAGTAGGGGAGAATATAACGACCCGAGTGGTCATTTTGAGCTTTAGAGTTCCGTTCAAAAGTTATTATTACTTGTTACATCTTTTGTTGTTGAATTCATTTTATATGCTCTAATTGAAGTTGTTATTACATGTTCTATCTTCCCCTGTTGAGTTTACTCCGATATGTGTTAATCGAAGTTGTTAACAAATGTTCAGCCTTTCATTGTCGAGTTTGCTCTTACATGCATTTTATTGAGGTTGTTGTTACATGTCAAAACTTTCATTGTTGAGTTTATTCTTACACATTTAATTGAAGTCATAGTTATTGAGAGCAATTAACATGGTCTAATTAAAGTTATTATTTTATGGAATATCTTTCATTGTTTAGTTATTTCCCCATTAATTTTGTTGTTATTGAGATTATTGGGCACATTGTAGTTAAGCGTGGGATATGTGTTGTGATGACATTGGTGTTGTTGATTGTGGCAATATTGTGGCATATGGGAACGTATGGTGCGAGTTGATTATTGTGTTGTGATGTTGATGCGCATGCAGTGGTATAAGGGTAGGTATTGATGCGCATGCAGCGAGATAAGATTGTGTTTATACGCGTGTTTCTAGTAAAGGAATTACTTGAAGCCACGCGGTGAGATAAAGGGGCTAAAGCTCATAATGCTATTTTGGAAAAAATATTTTTAAAAATAAATACAAGGCTCACGCGGCGATACAAGAAACATCGTGATTGTGAATTGTGAAATATGAATATGAGGTGTGGTACCTCAATACGATTCTTAGTGTACATTCTATGTTGGAACAGCTTGTTGATTTGAACAGTTATTTTTTTTCTTTAAATTATTTCACTTGTATTTTAATTGTATTTGGTCATTTGTTGTTATTTTTGTGTTGGAACAGTTATGACTTCTTGTGTGAGTCATGCATTCTACGTGATTTGCTGTGTTACTTTAATGTGTCAATCTATGCCTCCGTTGTTACTTGGGAAATTGATTGTCAAGATGAATTTACTTGCGTGGAGTCATCATCTCATATTTTGTTGAGTTGTTAGTAACATAACCGTTTTAAATAAACAAATCGTTAACATGCTTTTACTTTATGTGACTCTTAAGATAAAACCCACCATCCCACTTGATGTTTTACTATATCTAAATTGTTTTCATACTTACATTAAATGATTCTCAAATTAAACTCATTACCCTAGTTGATTCTTTATTTTACTTAAATGTTTATCACGCTTTAATTTAAATGATTATACACGTAATTCGTTAACTTATCCGATATTTTACTTTATTTAAAAATATTATTTTACTTTACCTTATTGGATTTCTAAACTAAACTCATCTTCCCATTTGATACTCTACATTGTATAAATTGTACTTTATTTTATTTTATTTAATTTCTAAAATATACTCATTATCTCATTTGACGCTTTACTTTAATCAAAATTGTTATTATGCCTTATTTTATTTAAATAAATCTCTCGAATATTTTATTTGGCAATGACACGGACACAATGTACGTGGTAGTACATGGACTTTGTCGAGCGAAGGTGATTGATAATGTGGGCAAAAGGTGAGATGGGTGTGGGATTCGTGATTGTGGTCTATGATTTTGTGATTATGCGGTGTGGTGTCTCGGAGTGTTTCTTGTTGTAAATCATGTGTTGGAACGACTAGATTTATTGAATTGTCATTTGTTTCCCTAATTGATTTCATTCATATTTTAATTGCGTTCTGATTATTTTGTAACTTTATCGTCTGCTTACTTTCCTTTGTTGCCATTTGTTATTTTTATTATTTCGTTGTCAGTTTTATACTAATATTCCTTGTGTGGTTAGCTATTGGAGATTTGCTACAGAGACTTCAAGTTATACCTGTCATTACACTCGCATGCTTCAGACTCACCTTCTAGCGCTTTACTTTATTACTGTTTACTTTTATTCCAAAGAGTGTTGTATTTGATAATCTTAATTACTCTGAGGAGAATTTATGACTTTGTACTACCAGTTTTGGGGTTGTATAACAATTGTTTGATTTTTGCCATGTTATTTCATTAATCAGTTTAAATGCGTATACAGTTAAGTTGGTGAATTATGTTACATCTCATCATCCGTTAAGCTTACCTAGTCTTAAAGACTAGGTACCATCACGATTCCTAAGGTGTAATTTTGGCGTCATGATAATAAGACTTCGCGGAAAATCTTCTTGTGTTAACGCCTTTGTAGCCCTAACATCAACTATCCCGTATCAATGATCTTCCCCATGTAGATCTCGATTTCATTCTCCAAATGACCTTTCGATCCATCGATTGTTTTACATTTAGTTTGGCATCGTCCTCCATATGTCATTATTTGATTTATCCACGTGCTAGCTTCTTTTTTTTAGTGCAGATAGTCCCCTGCTTTTCGAATAATCACTGAAGAATAATCGAAAAGTGATAGAAGTTTTGGTGGAACAAAGAAGTATGCCTAACAACTTGTTCTAAAATCTTTGTGACGTGTTCCCAAAGTGAAACAACATGCACCATTTTTATTTAATGATCGAAACACGTGGCATGACTTGATTGGTCCTGCCATTATCGGTTGTTTCCAAAGCAAACACGACTCTATGACTTCGAGATGAAAGACCTATGATGATGGTTCTATCATGGTGTCCCTTCCTTCTATAAATACAAAACCCTTAATTCTTCTTTCTCACCTTCTTTTAAAACTTCATCCATCGTACTATTATCGTTGATGATCTCCCAGATATTAAAACTCCATTAAGTTTATAAAAGAAAGTAGAAGTCTTTAGAAATTGAGTTCTAAGGTGGTCGGAAAAGGTTCCGCCGCCGTAAAGTCACCAATAAAAAGTAAGAAGTGTGATAAACAAGCGTCCACTGCTAATCACATTGTTTAAGAGATTTTGCCCAAATAATTTAATTTTGCGGGAGAACGTGCCTAGTGGAATAAAACAATAGGCCAAAAGGGTAACCGAAATACTCCTGCGAACAATTACCCAACCCTCATCCAATTTGAGCATCGCTCCCTTATCCAGAAAGAATGTCATCGGAAGGATGAGTTCCCTATTGAACCTGCTCGAGCAAATGAGTGAATCACTAGTTATCGAGAGGGTTTTTTCATCTGCTGCATGTATCCGTTCATTGTACGATTCAAACTTGCAATTAACCTCGTTATATAAGCTTTTCGCAGACATTAAAATGTTTGTTTAGCCCAAATAGGTGCGACTGTTTGGAGGGTCATAGCGTGCCTTCATTCTTTATCGAACTTGGGCTTCAGTAGATTTTACTCTTTTCCACCTTCTTTATCTTTATTCTCCCAAACTTTTTCGTGCTAGAGTGTCCACTCTTAAAAATTGCAAAAGCGAGTTCTTTTCAACCTCAAGGATGACTATGATCGTGGGTAGTATGAAAGGTTCATGGTCGTACCTACCCAAGATCTAATTCAGCCTATTGATCATTCTTTCCCTGAAAATGGAACTTCTCCCTAAGTTTCGTTATTACTTGTGAAATAACCCTTTTTTATTTAATATTATTAATGCTTTTCTTGTATTGTAGCGACTATGTAGATAATTGGGAAAGTCTCGAATTTTGCTAGTTAGGGTGAAATGACATTGCCTTCCACTTCTATTGATCAAATAACCTGGAAGCATATCTCGAAAATTTTTGGATAGAAAGCTAAGAAGCATGGTAAGTCCCTAAGAATGCTGATAGCTTCTTTTATACTTTTACGTATATAATTTTTGCATGTAACCTTTATTGGTGTAGGGATTTGTCCACGGAGAACTCAATCTAAGGCTTTGATTGACAGGCCCAAGGTAAATGAAGCTCAACAAGAGATTTTGAAGCTCGCCGCTTTGAAACGGAAAAGCAAAGATTCTTCAACTTTTGCTCCAGCAATGACCCTATTAGCTCTCTGGAGAAGAAAGCAAAATCTGGCAAAGAGAAGGCCAAAATATTAGGGGATGACTAGAGCATCCCCTGAGTTAGCCCCCTAAATACTCAACTTTGTCTCTGAGATGAGCCCGAGGATGATCCTATCTTCGTGGAGAATGGTGAAGAAGAAACTTTGGGGTGCGTGTTGAGAAAGCAACCCCTACTCCCACTTTGGAGTCGGTCGAGGCTCTATGTGCTGCATGTCTTGATGGTCCATAGATTGGGGTCATCCTTTAGAGATCCAGCACTCTGTGCTTTCCCCTTATTCTTCTGCTTCAGAACCTCTGCCTAACATTTTTACTCGTGAAGCTAGCGGTCCCTCTACGGAGGCAAAGATGAATCGGGTTGTAATTGAGATTCTTGAGGATGTTAATCTCTAACACCATCCCAATAAAGTTTCCCATTCGTTAAAGAAGTTGATTGGCCCTTGCGAACAAGGAAAATTCGATGTCCATTCTACTACCAGTTTGGTCAATGACATGCTCCACTCCACCCTTCGGGTGTATTTTCCTTTACATTCTTCCTTTTTATTTTGTTTACATTTTATATTTCGATAATTAATATGACTTTGATTTTGCAGTGCAATTTGAACGGCACAGAGGTGTTGAAGGGAATTACATACGACGAGGAGACCATTGCAGAGCTAGCGGTAGACCTTGGAGATTGGAAGTCTCGGGCGAAGGGGCTTCAGGAGGAGAAGGAGGCTTTAGAGTAACATGCTAAGCTGGTTACTGCAGAACTGAAGAAGACTATAGTAGAAATAAAGCAATTGGAGACCATGTCCATTGATCAAAATTCAAATCCACCGAGGAGATTCAGAGACTTAAAAATTTACTTGCACAGAAAAATATATACTCGAGTCAACTAGTGCAAGAGTATACCCAGGCTAAGGAAGATCTCTGTGCATCGAGAAATAAAGTGAGGTTTCTCAACGCGTTTGTTGACCCATTGACGGCATCTCTTAATGCTTTCGAAGCTGAGAAGATAGATCTTTGTGCTAAGAGCGACCAGGTGGTTGCAAAGTTCAAGGCCCTCAAATTCCAATTAGATATTGATCTGAATTGGATGTTCCTGCAAACCCGTGAAACGTTGAAGGAGGTTCATGCTGAAGCTTAGATCTGGAGGCAAAATTTAAGAAGGCAAAGGAAGTAGTAGAGATTACCCAGCAGGCTATGAGTTCTTCTTCCCCGAAGAAGAATCCTCGGCAGGGGAGGCGAACCCTAACTTACTGGATGAGACTGCTGAAGCCGAGCATACTAAATTGCACCCTACATCACTAACTTCTCAAGTTGATCCTTCTCGAATTGCTCCATCAACTTCTCAAGTTGTCTCTCCGGGTTCTAGAGTTGCTTCTCTCGGACATTGAATGTTCATGTTGTTTTAGTTTTTGGCTTTCACTTACTTTATATTTAGTTTTTGGGTTTGTCTTGTTAACATCTAAGTTTTTTGCCAAATATTTGGAACATTTTGCGTTTTTGTTTCCGTCTTTTGAATGTTTTGTATCTATGCTTCTGCGTTTCAGCATATCTGCTAAGTCTTATAGACTTTATCATTTTTGATCGATCACTTAAAGCCTCAATTTTTATGCTTGGTTTAGATATGAAAGAGAGCCCTTTACTTTCTCGACACATATGAGGATGACGTCTCATATTGTTTTGGTACAACGTAGGACAATATATATTGTTAGTATGTGCGGATATTGAACCCGGAATAAAATTAAAATGCAACACTTATTTCAAATATAATGCAGGATGTTTTCATTAAATTATATTAAGACAATTTATTTGAGTAAAATTTAAGTCATTAATTTGACTAATAACATTAGCATTTAAGAAAAACATTAGACTCGGAAAAGAACTTGTTCTAATTCTATTTCGAAAACTTTCAAAGATTTGCTTAAAAGTTTTCTTCTTTTTTCCTCTTTTTAGATGTTGAACTAAACTTCTTATTCTTTGACATTGATCTCTCTTTTATCTTCATAGTTGAAATCTGCCATACTTTTGTATGGCATGTGTAGTCCCCCCAATGTTTGAGTTTGGAGCATGAGGATTCAGACACTAGTCTTTTGTTTCAACCTTCCCAGGCCTTTTGATTCTGTAAATTTGACTTCTTTTCCTATTCCTGAAAAGACAATACATACGAGACAAAGTATTTTTAACCCTTTCAGTCAGACGTTTTCGACCTTGACCGGGAAAATTTGATAGTTCTGTGTGCCAATGGTGGTCTTAGTCATCAATTTTCGGTCTATTTTTGTAACGATCCAACCGGTGGTTTGAGAATTAGTCTTCTATTTGGTTGTTTAAGGTTTTGAGTAGCTTCATATGATATATTAAAACTTGCTTTTATAGTTGGTTTCGATGTTCGAGAGGTTCAGAATGGATTTGGAAGAGAATTTCATTTTTGGAGGCTTAAAATTAAACAGTTGACCAAGGGTTAACTTTTGTGAAAACGGTGTCACATTCGTATTTGGATTTTTTCAATAGGTTTGTATGGTAATTTTGAACTTAGGCGTATGCCCAGATTCGTATTTGGATTTTTCTAGAAGGTTTTGGCTCTATTTAGCAAAGGTTGGCAATTTGAAGGTTTGGAAAGTTCATAGGTTTGACCGGAAATTAACTTTGAAGTTAACCGGTTCGGATCATGATTCTCGGAGTTGTAATAGGGTTTTTATGTTATTTGGAACTTGTGTGCAAAATTTGGGTTCATTCCGAGTTGTTTAGTCGTGTTCGGCATATGTTTGGAATTGGAAATTGGAATTAGTTCATTAAGCGTGAATTGAGGTGTGATTTATAGTTTTGAATTTATGTTATAGGATTTGAGGCCTTGAGTAGGTCCGTGTTATGTTTTAGGACATGTTGGTATGTTTGGATGGGGTTCCGAGGGACTCAGGTATGTTTCAGGCAGTTTCGGACCATTTCTCCCTTGTCTTTGATTGCTGGTTTTGTCTAATTTTCTGGTGCTGTGGGTCTTCCCGATCGCATATGGAGGAGTAAAATCGTGAAGTTCATGTTCGAGCTGGGTGTTTTTTCCTCTTCACATTTAGGACTAGGTGGTCGCGTTCGTGGAGATTGAGTGGCTTGCCCATCGCGTTCGCAATGCGAGGTCACGTTCTCGGTTGAGAATGGGAGTTGGTGGATTTGTCTTCACGTTTGTGTGGTCTAGGATGGGTTTGCGAACCGGTTAGTATCTATGGTCATCGCGTTTGCAAGGTCTGTGATGCGAACACGAAGTGCATTTTGGCAGTGTACATCTTAGTACTTCACGATCGCGAAGTAGGTCCCCCTTTCACGAAGGGTACTCCTAGAGTTGTAGTATAAGGTCCAATTTTCGGACTTTAAGCTCATTTTATCATATTTTGAGATTGGGAGCTTGAATTGAGGCGATTGTTTAGGCAATTTTCACCCACTTGGATTGGGTAACTGTTCTTGACTCGATTTTGATTATTACTCATGATTCTATCTATGATGTTAACATTTGATTGGTGAATCTAAGAGAACAAAATTGAGGTTTTTGACAAGACTTTTCTAATGTGTAAAATTTAGATTGGAACATTGATTCGGAGTCGGATTTGGATAAAACTGATATGGTTGTACTTATATTTTAATGGGTATTCGGTATTTGTGAGTTTTGTCGGGTTTCGGGGTGCGGGCCCCGGTTGACGTTTTTATTGACGTTGAGTATTTGATTAAAGATTCGACCTTTATCATTTGGGTTTGATTCCATGGCATTATTTGATATTATTGAGTTGTTTTTGGCTAGATTCGAGCCACTCGAAGGTCGATTTGCGCGAGAAGGTATTTTTAGAGTATTGATTTAGCTTGTTTGAGGTAAGTGTCTTACCTAGCTTTGGTGAGAAAATTATTTCTACTAATTTATATTGTTTGCTATATGCGGAGGCGATGTATATATGAGGTGACGAGCATATACACATGTGCTATGGGTATTCATGCTCGGGGTGGAATCTAGCTTACACTATTCTTTATTTGATTGTGTGTTCTACTTGATTCTATGTATTATTCCATTAACTGACAAAGTGAGCACTATAAACCATGCTAGAGTAATGTTGAGACTATTGGTACCTGATTTTGAACGTGCTGAGAAAAGCGTGAAACTTATGCTATACTTGCATTGGAGGTAGATGCACATATGATATGGACACACATCTGTACTTGTTCTTGCGTTGTGCTTTGGTTGGAGATGTGTACACCATATGATACAAATGTGATTCTTATCTGTATTTTATTGTTATGGTGTCCTTCTGCTCATTGTTCATGAGTTATGAGGATATACCTCTAAATGATAAATTGTTATCTTGCATTGCTGTGATATTCGTGGTACATGTGGACATGTTATATGGTTTGATTGTTGTTGTGTGGAATATAAGAGTGGCATTTTACTATTGATGTTGTGTGGAGTATAAGGGTGTCATTTCACTATTGATGTCGTGCAGAAATAAGGGTGGCATTTAACTAGCGAAATAGGGTGGCGATATGAGCATGTGGCGAAATAAGGGATGCATTTCATTATTATGTGTACATGAGGCGAAATAAGAGAGACATTGTGGGAATTCTATGTGATGGTCTGGGGGAGATTTTATTATATTTTTGTGTGTACTTGTACGAGGGTGGCATTCTTGTTTGTGCATGTGACTTTTTATGTGTGTCATGCATTTTCACGTGATTTGTTGTGTTGTTTCTAATATGCTAATCTATGCCTCTATTATTATTTGAGGATTTGATTGTCAAATGGATTTACCTATGTGGAGTTGATATCTCATGTTTTTATTGAGTTTTTGGTAGCATATTTGATTAATGTGATAAGAAAGTTGTCATCACGCATTGATGTACTTGCCTCTCGAAAGGTTCTGTTGAACGTGTTATTTGGAAATTGATACAGAATTAGATCATGTTGATCATAGGTTTACAGTCATGTATAAGTATTGAGCACATATATGATACGATGTATACCTCTTTGTGAGCGGGGTTGGCGGAAGTTGTACTTGTTGAACCTGTCTAAATAGTGGAGTTTGTTTATATCCCTATTCTAGTTGTGCACCCCTACTGTTGATATTCTTTCGTCTATAATTGTCTTTCTAGAATATTTTCTATGTATTATGCATGTCATTGAGCTGCACAAGTTTGCAAGTGAGTATCTTTTGAATTAAAAACCTCATCACATCTTATTTGAGGTTAGTCAAAATACTAACTGAGCACTCAGATAGTTGTACTCATACTACACTTTTGCACCTTACGTGCAGATTGTGAAACTGAGTAGATGTGAAGATGGACCTTTGCATTGTATACGTATCAGCATACCAGTCATGCTACTTTTGGTTCATGGTAGCTTAGGATTTTCTTTCTGTTTATGTAACTTTCAAACAAATGTTGTATTTATTCATTTCACTAGCTTTATAAATCTAAATCATAGTGGCTCATGACTTGTACTATGAGTCCTCGGATAGTTGTATTAAATATTTTTTCAGTTTTATTAATATACTGAATGATTTCTCATTGTAGTAGTAACTTATACTATTTGGCTTACCTAGAGGGATGGGTTAGGTGACATCACGACTTGGTGGGGTTTTGGATCGTGACAAGTTGGTATCAGAGCACTAGGTTCATAGGTTCTACGAGTTATAAACATGTGTCCAGTAGAGTCTTGCGGATCAGTATGATAACATTTATACTTATCTTTGAGGTGCTACAACACATCTAGAAAACTTCCCATCTTTCTTTCCTTATCAATCGACAATGTTTTAGTTTGAAGCTTGTATCTTTGAATTCTTCCTAATCACTCGTATGTGATATTTTACACTCGATATCAGTTATGCATCAGCAGCTTGTGATGTTGTAAATGGACTACAAGGGCTATGGATGCTTAATTATCATCTCGATGTGTTGTCTAGACTTAGATGCGGATGTGTGGGTAGATCTTTAAGTTATTCATTTGTGAGATGAAGCGGATTCTTGTATCTAGTTGATGAGTATGGACTTGAGAAGATTAATTGGTTGCCTAGTTGTTTGCGACAATGGTAGGGTCATGGGGAAGATGTCGATTTGAGGCTCACAAGTGGGTTATCTCCTGCGAGAAGATTTGAGGTTGTGTGATTCGTATAAGGCTTCTATTCAGCGAAATGCATATACTACCATTTTGTAGGGCTTGAGGAAGTTTGCGCGATTGTCACAAGGATGAATATGCACTTGGCAGAGTCTTTGGACTGTTATATGATTGGTGTTACAAGAGTTTATTAAGTATTTAGTTAATTAGCAGTGTGAGATCGAGGTTGTTATAAAGGAAGGTTACTAAGGGTTACAAATGATTTGCTTTATGGCTTCGATTCAAGTGGGGGAGTTTTCTATTGACAATCGGATTGCATGGTCATGTCTTATATTGGTTCTTGGACTAGGATGTGGCTATGGATTAGCTATGATTTGTTAATAATTTCATCGAGGATGATTTCGAGCAACGGATCGATTGGATGTATGATGTACTACACCTTATGGGTATATAGAGGTCTTGGGATAATTCAGGTTTGATACTCGTTGTGGATGTAGTGTGCAAGGAAAAGGAATCGTTTGTTGCTTTTCTTGGATATTAATGTGCTGGTGGAGCCTGGATTATTCGGTGTGATTGGCTATGCATTAGGAATTAGAGGAAGGTGAATGACTTTCGAGATGGTTCCAACGAGCTTAGGAATCATGTGTGGTATTTAAGGATTTCCGAATTTGTGTATGGATAGGAATTGGGGCATGCATTAGATGGTGTCGAGACTTGTGGTATTTCCATATCATTGTTGATTCTATATTATGGTATTAGAAAGGAGAAAGAAACATCTTCATATTCATTAAAGGGTTATTCGGGGCAGGCATTTTCATGTTGAGGTACTCTTGCTTTTAGCAATCTACGTAGCTGATTTAGATGGATTAGGTTCTAATGATTTGATTATGTGCAAATGAGTTTCGAAGAGTTTGCGATGGTTTGGCCACAACTTGCGGTTGATGTACTCTAAAAGTATGGGTAGTTCATTACGTGTTATGATTTTGTTCTACGGGATTCAGTTAGTGGAAGGTTTTAGGTTGATGAGATCTCTATCCTACTTGTGATTCGGAGTAGAGAATGAGATTCTTATGTTTTCATATGATAGCATGATAGAGGTGGTACGCCGTATGGGATTGAGATTTTATGGGCAAGGTTGCGGTTTGGTTTTAAAAAGAAGATCATGCGTTCTAGACGGTATATGAGATTTCAGATGTTTAGAGGACGTTAAGACCCCATAGTATCGCCTGAGAAGGGTGTGCGTGTTATAAGACACATTGTGTTTTTTACTTAATGATGCTTTACAGGTATAACTGTAATTGCCTAGTTTTTGGTTGTTGAGGTTCAGGTTTTGCTACGTGGAACCTAATATTTATGTGAGTATTTTCAGTAAGATGCTTTTGTATGAGAGACGTGTCAGTCATTTGGGTGGTGGAGTTGGGATCGGATATGGATATTCATGTATTCTCGAGGTTTAGGGACTGGATGTTCTCATAGGTAGACTATTCCTTCGTTGCAGATTGTGAAGATGTGTGAAAAGTTAGTCAGCCAATAGTATGTGCTATAGATAGGTTACTGTGAATTTTTGGAAGGTTATTTACCTATTTTGGGATGATCGGAACTTGATTTGGGAGCCATTGATAGGCCTAATGAGAACGCGTATTCTACATCAGATCAAGTTTGTTTACTCTTGAGTAGCAATTCCCATGGGTATGTAATTGGGGAAATACATATGTTATTTATGCCCTGGTTTGTTCCATATGTTGCTCTTTTATGCTATGACGTGTTGTGAGACTGCTTGGCTATTCGCATGCATGATGTGGTTCTATTTGGGCCTTGTGGCTAGACTCGAGCAATATGGTTCTTGGTGTGTTGAATTATTTATTGCGTTTGTGGTTGTGGTTTTCCCATCTTTGCTATATGGTGGTATTCGTTTCTTCATGGTTATGGTCATATCCTACGCGTGTTTGTTGTTAATATACATGTCGTTGTTGATTGTGAGAATTATTGCTCGATGGGTGTTGTATATGGATCGGAAAGTTTGGATCAGGATATATGCCGCAGCGGAGTTATGATAGGATATGATCCTTTGTGCTTATTTCATGTGCTTTGCTTCTCCCTTGAGAGATGGGTTCATAGTGTTGTGCTTTGTGGTTGTTTTTGTTGAACTTGTTGAGTGGTTCTCTTATTTAGCTCTCCTTCCATCTTTGGTTATATTTGAGTTATTGCATGTTGGGTGCACAGATTGTGTCATATGTGATTAGGTGGCATTGTGTGTGGCTTGTTGGTCGAATATCTTGTACTAGGTGAGATGAGATCATTGGACCTAAAATTAGTGCAATCGGACTTGGATAAGGTATATTAGGATAAGAATGTCGTTAATCAGCTTAGAGTTTGGAAACGGTTATTCTCGGGTGAGAGAAATCCACCACTTGTTGATTGGGTGAGTGGTTATGAGTTTTTACATGCTTCTTGCAACATTAGTAGTGTTGTGAAGGTTTGGAACAAGGTTTTATCTTATGTGAGGTTTGTTACCTCTACCGGGCTTAGTAATAAGCAACTATTATGGTTAGAGATATTGCTATGAGTACATGGGTTATGTAGTACATTATGTTGTTTGATATTGGCAATGTATTGACGGCTTGATGCAACTTGTTGAGATTAATACAGTGTATATATACAAGGACTGGATCTTATAAGGAACTCTGGATGTTGAAGCTTGGGTTGTAAGGTTTATGGATTATGGTTGAAGAAAGGAACTTCAGTTAGGTTGTGTTGATGGGCTTATATAGGTTGAGGTGATATGAGATCAGCCGTGGTAATGTGTATGGCGAGTTTAAACAATGATTTGACGGCTTTGGAATGACTTTTGATATGCTCGAGGATGAACATATATTTAAGTGGGGGAGAATATAACAATCTGATCGATCAATTTGAGCATTGGCCTTCCATTTGGTGGTTTGAGGTCTTGAGTAGCTTCATATGATGTATCACGACTTGCGTGTATGGTTGGTTTCAATGTTCGAGAGGTTCATAATTGATTTGGAAGAGAAATTTCATTTTTGGAGGCTTAAAATTGAAGATTTGACCAAAGGTTAAATTTTGTACAAATGGTCTCCTATTCGCGATTTGATGGTTCCAATAGGTTCATATGTTGATTTTGGATATATGCATATGCCCGAATTCATATTTAGATGTTTCTAGAAGGTTTTGGCTCTATTTGGCAAAGTTGGCAATTTGAAGGTTTGAAAAGTTCATATGTTTGACTGGGAATTGACTTCGATGTTATATAATTCGGATTGGGATTTCGGGAATTAGAATATGTTCTTTATGTTATTTGTAACTTGTGTGCAAAATTTGGGGTCATTCCAAGTTGTTTAAACGTGTTCGGCGTAAGTTTGGAATTTGGAAATTTGAACTAGTTCATTAAGCTTGAATTGAGGTGGGATTCGGGATTTTGAAGTTATTTTTTGGGATTCGAGGCCTCGAGTAGGTCCATATTATGTTTTAGGACTTGTTGGTATCTTCGAACGGGGTCCCGGTGGGATTGGGTGTGTTTAGGAGCAGTTCCGGACCAAATCTCCCTTGTCTTTGTTTGCTTGTTCTCTCTGATTTTCTGGTGTTGTGAATCTTCTTCACGATCGTGTGTGGAGCACTGCGATTAGGAAGTGTATGCTGGAGTTAGGTGGCTTTTTCCCTTCGCGTTCACGACTGGGTGTTCGCGTTCGCGGAGGTTGAGTGGCATGCCCATCGCATTCGCAAAGTGGGGTCGCGTTCACAGTTGAGAGTGAGAGCTGGTGGATTTGATTTCGCGTTCGCGTGGTCCAGGACGTGTTCGTGAAGGGGTTGGTATCCGTGGTCATCACGTTCTCGAGGTCAGTGAAGCGAACGCGAAATGAATTTTGTCAATGTTCATCTTAGTGCTTCGAAATCGCAAAGTAGGTCCCCTGATCACGAAGGGTACTCCTGGAGCAGTGGTATAAGGTCCTATTTTCGGACTTTGAGCTCATTTTATCATATTTTGTGATTGGGATCATGGATTGAGGATATATTTTAAACAATTTTCACCTACTTGGATTGGGTAAGTATTCTTGACTCGGTTTTGATTATTACTCATGATTCTATCTTTGCTTTTAACATTGATTGCTGAATCTAAGAAAAGAAAATTGAGATTTTTGGCAAAACATTTCGAAAGTGTAAAATTAATATTTGAACGTCGATTCAAAGTTGTATTTGGATAAAACTGGTATGGTTGGTCTCGTATTCAAATGAGTATTCAGGATTTATGAGTTTTGTCAGGTTTCGGGGTGTGGGCTCGGGTTGACGTTTTGGTTGACTTTGTTTATTATACTAAAGATTCGACCTTTGGCGTTTGGGTTTGATTTCTATTGCATTATTCTATGTTAGTGTGTTTTGTTTTCGCTAGATTCGAGCCGTTCGGAGGTCGATTCGTGTGAGAAGTATATGTGGGTGTTCATCGCCATCACGTATTGAGGAGTGCGATCGCGAAGTATATGTTGGAGCTGGGTGGTTTTTACTCTTCGCATTCGCGACTTGGTGGTCGCATTCGCGGAGGTTTAGTGGCTTGCGCATCGCCTTCACAGAGTAGGGTCGTGTTCACAGAGTAGGGTCGCGTTCTCGGTTGAGAGTTGTAGCTGGTGGATTTTTCTTCGCGTTTGTGTGGTCCAGGATGGGTTCGTGAAGGGGTTGGTGTCTATGGTCTTGAAGTTTATTAAATTGTTTATTGGTGCAAGAGCTTTGATTGTCGTTCACGTTCTGTATTTTGCTGAACCACTCATTTAGATGCCTTCCATGCTTCCCACCTTACTTGTTGTTGATGTGTATATGCTTGGTAAGGAATAATGTATAGCATGAAGGGTGATTATGTGCAGTGTATTTACATTATCAGGTGAGGATGAGAGTAAAAGCACGAATGGTGATGTCGTGCCATTGTTTAAAAGCACGAAGGGTGATGTTGTGCCATTATTTTACATTATCAATTGAGGAATAGAGCAAAAGCATGAAGGGTGATGCCGTATAATAGTTTTTATATTATAATGTGAGGATGAGAGTTCATATCACGATGGCTGTTTCCGTGCAGGCGAGGACGAGAGGCATGCATTATATTGTGTTATCTTTCCCTTATGTATGTATTTATGCCTTTGTCCTGATTTGTTATTGTTGCACATATGCTTTCTATGTTGTTTGATTGTTGTCACATCTTTTCCTTCTACCTTATTTTTTATTGTTCTATCCATGCCTTCTATTTGTTTATCATTGTTACATTCATGCTTTCCTTCTTGTTTGTAATACCTACATATATGCTTTATTTATCGTTTGTTGTAGATTCATCTAAGCCGTCTACCTTGCTAACTTGTGAAATCTATATTCTCCTACTTTATTTGATATCATTACTTTGGTGCCTCCTACCTTGTCTGTTACCGTTATCCACATGCTTATGTCTTGATTGTTACTTCTATGTATGTGCTTCCTACTTCGTTGTTACGGTCATTGGCATTCCTTCTACCTGGTTGGTACTATTATACATATGCTTGGCGAGGATCAGATAAATGTACGAAGGATATTGTCGTGCCATTTGATTTAACATACATGTACATGTTTGGTGAGGATGAGATAAATGCATGAAGGATGTTACCATGCTATTTGATTTGATATTGTCACGCCCCAAACCTGGGAGGCGTGGCTGGCACCCGGTGTCGCTGGCCCGAGCGAACCACTCTATAACTCATGATCGTTCGACCAAAACTAGAACATACATAGGTCGAGTTAGCTGAACTCATTTCTTTTGTAACTATCATGGGCCCACATGGCCACAACTCATAATGTACAACTATAAGTGGGAAAACACTATATCAATGAACAATCTTTCTTAAACCATGAGTACATGTGGGCCGTCAAGGCCTCTGACATACCGTACAAAATGAATCTTTGTCTACAAAGCCTCTAATATTATTCGATATCAAATGGGATAGGGTACCGGCCTACCCATAAGTCTGTAGCAAAACTCTGACATGACGACTTATAGACTCGGCTGCACTCCGAATGAGGTAGAGTCTTACCGATCCTTCGCTGAATGCTGACCTCGTCTACTATGAGGGCATGTCAAAATGATTATCTATACCTGGAGGCATGAATGCAGCGTCCCCAACAAAAGGACGTCAGTACGAATAATGTACTGAGTATGTAAGGCGAAACTGAAACATAACAATAAGTCAACATTAATTAAAGAAATATAAGAATCAACCTGAATCTCTGAAGTGCCACCGTATATGTTTACTTATTATACTTATATATATAATACTTCTCTTTGAGACTATTGCCCATATCTTATGATGCATGACTGCCCAACTGATCAATGATAACTGCCCGACCGGCCGTAGCACGATGGTAAATGCATGACTGCCCGACCGGCCGTAGCTCGGTGGTAAATGTATAACTGCCCAACCGGCCGTAGCTCGGTGGTAAATGCATGACTACCCGGCCGGCCGTAGCTCGGTGGTAAATGTGTAACTACCCGACCAGCCGTAGCTCGGTAGTAAATACATGAAGATGCATGTATTACTATATTATAAACATTAATATCTTTATCATATACCTCGATAGAGACTTAGGAACATACTTAGACATACTTGAATATAACTTTACCGGAATGAATAACATAGATATACTTAACTGCTAAGAGTAGAACCATTTATGGAATAACATTACGTTTACGTATCATTACTTGGATCATGCCAAAAGAAGAAAGGATTAGCCTTAACATACCTGAACCGATTCTCTTGACAATCTTTCTAACACATGCCAATCGCGACGAAGCACGTAACGGCGGATCGGAGTAGGAAAACATTATGTATGATGTTCTTGAGAAAGATTATACCGGGCTCCCTTAGAATTACAAATCCCGTTGCTATTGCGTAGTATAACTTTGCATGAAAGTTTGTTGTAGAAAATCACGTTGCTATCGTCTAATCTTGTATTAATTTCGTGGCTTCTTATTGTTTGTCTTGGACATAATTTTATATAAGTTTGCTGAAGAAAATCACGTTGCCATCTAAGCCTTGTAAAGGATTCATATGAATTCCTTCTGTGATAAATCCCATATGTTACTTTGTAGTATGCATCTCAATGTTTGTAGTTTAAAGAAGCTTTGTATATTAGTGGGCGTGGGGCAAACGTGTGGGGATTATTTTATCAAAAAATGCTTCTAAATACCGGGTATTATAGCTCGAACCGTATTTTATCTCAAAATGACAATCTTCAACGAAGCTCATTTTCTTTGATTCATCTACCTTCGAACCTTCAGGACACTTACTTATTACTTGTGTGAAATAGCATAATACTTATAACCTCAAAAATAGTCTTATCCTTGAAGCTATGTCAATTATCCTACGACAAATCCAACGTACAAAATTACGGGATGTAACATCCTTCCCCCCTTTAGAAATATTCGTCCTCGAATGTTAACTCTTTAGATATTTAAACTTTTGCTAGGGTCTCCTCTATAAACTAAACTAAACTCCAACCTCTATATAAAGTCTCGACTATTCACAACCTTTTGTACTTGAGTATCTCGTATCATCTTCACCTTTAACTTACTTACCTTTCAATCTCACATCGTATATTCTGTTTCTTTCATAACCTCCCTTCAACTTAGGTGGCAATTATGTCTTAAAGATCTACGGTGATACCTGCACCTCTGGTGCATACAAAATCTGGTAAAAGCTTCATACTGACTTCTTACGACTCAACTCTATGGCACGATCAACATTACCTAAATGCCCTACAGCCTCTCAATTATAAATATGGCGTGCAACACACCCATAACTGAGACTCTACTAGGCACGACTTTGTAGACTCTCTAGGACACGACTTGCTCTGATACCACTTTCTCACGCCCCAAACCTGGGGTGGCGTGGCTGACACCCGGTGCCGTGCTAGACCGAGTGAACCACTCTATAACTTGTGATCGTTCGACCAAAACTAGAACTTACATAGGTCGAGTTAGCTGAACTCATTCCATTTGTAACTATCATGGGCCTACATGGCCACAACTCATAATGTATAACTGTAAGTGGGAAAACACTATATCAATGAACCATCTTTCTTAAAAATGAGGGCTTGTCAAACTGATTATCTATACCTGCAGGCATGAATGCAGTGTCCCCAACAAAAGGACGTCAGTACGAATAATGTACTGAGTATGTAAGGCGGAACTGAAACATAACAATAAGTCAACATTAATTAAAAACATATAAGAATCAACCTGAATCTCTGAAGTGTCAATGCATATGCATACTTATTATATATATAATACTTCTCTTTGAGACTATTGCCCATATCTTATGATGCATGACCGCCCAAATGATCGGTGGTAACTACCCGACCGGCCGTAGCACGGTGGTAAATGCATGACTTCCCGACCAGCCTAGCTCGGTGATAAATGTGTAACTGTCCAATCGGCCGTAGCTCGGTGGTAAATGCATGACTGCCCGACTAGCTAGGTGGTAAATGTGTAACTGCCCGACCGGTCGTAGCTCGGTGGTAAATGCATGAAGATGCATGTATCACTATATTATAAACATTAACATATTTATCATATACCTCGATAGAGACCTAGGAACATACTTAGACATACTTGAATATAACTTTTCCGGAATGAATAAAATAGATATCCTTAACTGCTAAAAGTAGAACCATTTATGAAATAATATTATGTTTATGTATCATTACTTGGATCATGCCAAAAGAAGAAAGGATTATCCTTAACATACCTGAACCGATTCTCTTGACAATCCTTCTAATACATGCCAATCGCGACGAAACATGTAATGGCGGATCGGAGTAGGAAACAATTTTGTATGATGTTCTTGAGAAAGATTATACCGGGTTCCCTTAGAATTGCAAATCTCGTTGCTTTTGCGTAGTATAACTTCGTTTCAAAGTTTTTTGTAGCAAATCACGTTGCTATTGTGGCTTCTTATTGTTTGTCTTGGACATACCTTTGTATAAGTTTGCTGAAGAAAATCACGTTGCCATCTAAGCCTTGTAAAGGATTCATATAAATTCCTTCTTTGATAAATCACATACGTTACTTTATATTATGCATCTCAATGTTTGTAGTTTAAAGAAGCTTTGTATATTAGTGGGTGTGGGCCCCATTTGTGGGGATTATTTTATCCAAACGTTCTCCTAACATGCCACCAATTTATAAAGACTAATAAGTCATTTGGTTGAATAGCCCATGCTGCCACGTTAATGCACTTAAACTTATCCAAATTTTCACCCATTTTCCTTAATCAACTTATTAGTCCCCCACTAATTCAATAATTAACCAATTACCTACATAATCAAGAATTATCTCTAGTTACTCAAAATACTATTCACTTTTAACACACTTTATACACCTTATAATCATAGTCATGTGGTACCTTGTATGGCATTAGTCCATAAATACCGGGTATTATAGCTCGGACCGTATTTTATTTCAAAATGACAACCTTCAAAGAAGCTCATTTTCTTTGATTCGTCTACCCTCGAACCTTCACGATACTTACTTATCACTTGATTGAAATAGCATAATACTTATAACCTCAAAAATAGTATTATCCTTGAACCTATATCAATTATCTTTCGACAAATCCAACGTACAAAATTACGGGATGTATTCCCCCCTTTACAAATATTCGTCCTCGAATGTTAACTCTTTAGAGATTTATAAAACTTTTGCTAGGGTCTCCTCTATAAACTAAACTAAACTCCAACCTCTATATAAAGTCTCGACTATTCACAACCTTTTGTACTTGAGTATCTCGTATCATCTTCACCTTTACCTTACTTACCTTTCAATCTCACATCGTATATTCTATTTCTTTCATAACCTCCCTTCAACTTAGGTGGAAATTATGCCTTAAAGCTCTACGGTGATACCTGCACCTCTGGTGCATACAAAATCTGGTAAAAGCTTCATACTGACTTCTTACGACTCAACTCTATGGCACGATCAACATTTCCAAAATGCCCTATAGCCTCTCAATTATAAATATAGCGTGCAACACACCCATAACTGAGACTCTACTAGGCACGACTTTGTAGACTCTCTAGGACACGACTTGCTCTGATACCACTTTCTCACGCCCCAAACCTGGGGTGGCATGGTTGACACCCGGTGTCGTGCTGGACCGAGCGAACCACTCTATAACTTATGATCGTTCGACCAAAACTAGAACTTACATAGGTCGAGTTAGCTGAACTCATTCCATTTGTAACTATCATGGGCCTACATGGCCACAACTCATAATGTATAACTGTAAGTGGGAAAACACTATATCAATGAACCATCTTTCTTAAAAATGAGGGCTTGTCAAACTGATTATCTATACCTGCAGGCATGAATGCAGTGTCCCCAACAAAAGGACGTCAGTACGAATAATGTACTGAGTATGTAAGGCGGAACTGAAACATAACAATAAGTCAACATTAATTAAAAACATATAAGAATCAACCTGAATCTCTGAAGTGCCAATGCATATGCATACTTATTATATATATAATACTTCTCTTTGAGACTATTGCCCATATCTTATGATGCATGACCGCCCAAATGATCGGTGGTAACTACCCGACCGGCCGTAGCACGGTGGTAAATGCATGACTTCCCGACCAGCCTAGCTCGGTGATAAATGTGTAACTGTCCAATCGGCCGTAGCTCGGTGGTAAATGCATGACTGCCCGACTAGCTAGGTGGTAAATGTGTAACTGCCCGACCGGTCGTAGCTCGGTGGTAAATGCATGAAGATGCATGTATCACTATATTATAAACATTAACATATTTATCATATACCTCGATAGAGACCTAGGAACATACTTAGACATACTTGAATATAACTTTTCCGGAATGAATAAAATAGATATCCTTAACTGCTAAAAGTAGAACCATTTATGAAATAATATTATGTTTATGTATCATTACTTGGATCATGCCAAAAGAAGAAAGGATTATCCTTAACATACCTGAACCGATTCTCTTGACAATCCTTCTAATACATGCCAATCGCGACGAAACATGTAATGGCGGATCGGAGTAGGAAACAATTTTGTATGATGTTCTTGAGAAAGATTATACCGGGTTCCCTTAGAATTGCAAATCTCGTTGCTTTTGCGTAGTATAACTTCGTTTCAAAGTTTTTTGTAGCAAATCACGTTGCTATTGTGGCTTCTTATTGTTTGTCTTGGACATACCTTTGTATAAGTTTGCTGAAGAAAATCACGTTGCCATCTAAGCCTTGTAAAGGATTCATATAAATTCCTTCTTTGATAAATCACATACGTTACTTTATATTATGCATCTCAATGTTTGTAGTTTAAAGAAGCTTTGTATATTAGTGGGTGTGGGCCCCATTTGTGGGGATTATTTTATCCAAACGTTCTCCTAACATGCCACCAATTTATAAAGACTAATAAGTCATTTGGTTGAATAGCCCATGCTGCCACGTTAATGCACTTAAACTTATCCAAATTTTCACCCATTTTCCTTAATCAACTTATTAGTCCCCCACTAATTCAATAATTAACCAATTACCTACATAATCAAGAATTATCTCTAGTTACTCAAAATACTATTCACTTTTAACACACTTTATACACCTTATAATCATAGTCATGTGGTACCTTGTATGGCATTAGTCCATAAATACCGGGTATTATAGCTCGGACCGTATTTTATTTCAAAATGACAACCTTCAAAGAAGCTCATTTTCTTTGATTCGTCTACCCTCGAACCTTCACGATACTTACTTATCACTTGATTGAAATAGCATAATACTTATAACCTCAAAAATAGTATTATCCTTGAACCTATATCAATTATCTTTCGACAAATCCAACGTACAAAATTACGGGATGTATTCCCCCCTTTACAAATATTCGTCCTCGAATGTTAACTCTTTAGAGATTTATAAAACTTTTGCTAGGGTCTCCTCTATAAACTAAACTAAACTCCAACCTCTATATAAAGTCTCGACTATTCACAACCTTTTGTACTTGAGTATCTCGTATCATCTTCACCTTTACCTTACTTACCTTTCAATCTCACATCGTATATTCTATTTCTTTCATAACCTCCCTTCAACTTAGGTGGAAATTATGCCTTAAAGCTCTACGGTGATACCTGCACCTCTGGTGCATACAAAATCTGGTAAAAGCTTCATACTGACTTCTTACGACTCAACTCTATGGCACGATCAACATTTCCAAAATGCCCTATAGCCTCTCAATTATAAATATAGCGTGCAACACACCCATAACTGAGACTCTACTAGGCACGACTTTGTAGACTCTCTAGGACACGACTTGCTCTGATACCACTTTCTCACGCCCCAAACCTGGGGTGGCATGGTTGACACCCGGTGTCGTGCTGGACCGAGCGAACCACTCTATAACTTATGATCGTTCGACCAAAACTAGAACTTACATAGGTCGAGTTAGCTGAACTCATTCCATTTGTAACTATCATGGGCCTACATGGCCACAACTCATAATGTATAACTGTAAGTGGGAAAACACTATATCAATGAACCATCTTTCTTAAAAATGAGGGCTTGTCAAACTGATTATCTATACCTGCAGGCATGAATGCAGTGTCCCCAACAAAAGGACGTCAGTACGAATAATGTACTGAGTATGTAAGGCGGAACTGAAACATAACAATAAGTCAACATTAATTAAAAACATATAAGAATCAACCTGAATCTCTGAAGTGCCAATGCATATGCATACTTATTATATATATAATACTTCTCTTTGAGACTATTGCCCATATCTTATGATGCATGACCGCCCAATTGATGGGAGGTAACTGCCCGACCGACCGTAGCGCGGTGGTAAATGCATGACTTACCGACCGGCCTAGCTCGGTGGTAAATATGTAACTGCCCAACCGGCCGTAGCTCAATGGTAAATACATGACTGCCCGACTAGCTAGGTGGTAAATGTGTAACAGCCCGACCGGTCGTAGCTCGGTGGTATATGCATGAAGATGCATGTATCACTATATTATAAACATTAACATATTTATCATATACCTCGATAGAGACTTAGGAACATATTTAGACATACTTGAATATAGCTTTTCCGGAATGAATAACATAGATATCCTTAACTGCTAAGAGTAGAACCATTTATGGAATAACATTACGTTTACATATCATTACTTGGATTATGCCAAAAGAAGAAAGGATTAGCCTTAACATACCTGAACCGATTCTCTTGACAATCTTTCTAGAACATGCCAATCGCGACGAAACACGTAACGGCGGATCGGAGTAGGAAAAAATTCCGTATGATGTTCTTGAGAAAGATTATACCGGGCTCCCTTAGAATTGCAAATCGCGTTGCTATTGCGTAATATAACTTCATATGAAATTTTGTTGTAGCAAATCACGTTGCTATTGTGGCTTCTTATTGTTTGTCTTGGACATACTTTTGTATAAGTTTGCTGAAGAAAATCACGTTGCCATCTATGCCTTGTAAAGGATTTATTTGAATTCCTTCTTTGATAAATCCCATACGTTACTTTATAGTATGCATCTCAATGTTTGTAGTTTAAAGAAGCTTTGTATATTAGTGGGTGTGGGCCCCACTTGTGGGGATTATTTTATCCAAAAATTCTCCGAACATGCCACCAATTTATAAAGACTAATAAGTCATTTGGTTGAATAGCCCATGCTGCCACGTTAATGCACTTAAACTTATCCAAATTTTCACCCCTTTTTCTTAATCAACTTATTAATCCCCTACTAATCCAATAATTAACCAATTAGCTACATAATCAAGAATTATCTCTAGTTACTCAAAATACTACTCACTTTTAACACACTTTATACACCTTATAATCATAGTCATGTGGTACCTTGTATGGCATTAGTCCATAAATACCGGGTATTATAGCTCGGACCGTATTTTATTTCAAAATGACAACCTTCAAAGAAGCTCATTTTCTTTGATTCGTCTACCCTCGAACCTTCACGATACTTACTTATCACTTGATTGAAATAGCATAATACTTATAACCTCAAAAATAGTATTATCCTTGAACCTATATCAATTATCTTTCGACAAATCCAACGTACAAAATTACGGGATGTATTCCCCCCTTTACAAATATTCGTCCTCGAATGTTAACTCTTTAGAGATTTATAAAACTTTTGCTAGGGTCTCCTCTATAAACTAAACTAAACTCCAACCTCTATATAAAGTCTCGACTATTCACAACCTTTTGTACTTGAGTATCTCGTATCATCTTCACCTTTACCTTACTTACCTTTCAATCTCACATCGTATATTCTATTTCTTTCATAACCTCCCTTCAACTTAGGTGGAAATTATGCCTTAAAGCTCTACGGTGATACCTGCACCTCTGGTGCATACAAAATCTGGTAAAAGCTTCATACTGACTTCTTACGACTCAACTCTATGGCACGATCAACATTTCCAAAATGCCCTATAGCCTCTCAATTATAAATATAGCGTGCAACACACCCATAACTGAGACTCTACTAGGCACGACTTTGTAGACTCTCTAGGACACGACTTGCTCTGATACCACTTTCTCACGCCCCAAACCTGGGGTGGCATGGTTGACACCCGGTGTCGTGCTGGACCGAGCGAACCACTCTATAACTTATGATCGTTCGACCAAAACTAGAACTTACATAGGTCGAGTTAGCTGAACTCATTCCATTTGTAACTATCATGGGCCTACATGGCCACAACTCATAATGTATAACTGTAAGTGGGAAAACACTATATCAATGAACCATCTTTCTTAAAAATGAGGGCTTGTCAAACTGATTATCTATACCTGCAGGCATGAATGCAGTGTCCCCAACAAAAGGACGTCAGTACGAATAATGTACTGAGTATGTAAGGCGGAACTGAAACATAACAATAAGTCAACATTAATTAAAAACATATAAGAATCAACCTGAATCTCTGAAGTGCCAATGCATATGCATACTTATTATATATATAATACTTCTCTTTGAGACTATTGCCCATATCTTATGATGCATGACCGCCCAATTGATGGGAGGTAACTGCCCGACCGACCGTAGCGCGGTGGTAAATGCATGACTTACCGACCGGCCTAGCTCGGTGGTAAATATGTAACTGCCCAACCGGCCGTAGCTCAATGGTAAATACATGACTGCCCGACTAGCTAGGTGGTAAATGTGTAACAGCCCGACCGGTCGTAGCTCGGTGGTATATGCATGAAGATGCATGTATCACTATATTATAAACATTAACATATTTATCATATACCTCGATAGAGACTTAGGAACATATTTAGACATACTTGAATATAGCTTTTCCGGAATGAATAACATAGATATCCTTAACTGCTAAGAGTAGAACCATTTATGGAATAACATTACGTTTACATATCATTACTTGGATTATGCCAAAAGAAGAAAGGATTAGCCTTAACATACCTGAACCGATTCTCTTGACAATCTTTCTAGAACATGCCAATCGCGACGAAACACGTAACGGCGGATCGGAGTAGGAAAAAATTCCGTATGATGTTCTTGAGAAAGATTATACCGGGCTCCCTTAGAATTGCAAATCGCGTTGCTATTGCGTAATATAACTTCATATGAAATTTTGTTGTAGCAAATCACGTTGCTATTGTGGCTTCTTATTGTTTGTCTTGGACATACTTTTGTATAAGTTTGCTGAAGAAAATCACGTTGCCATCTATGCCTTGTAAAGGATTTATTTGAATTCCTTCTTTGATAAATCCCATACGTTACTTTATAGTATGCATCTCAATGTTTGTAGTTTAAAGAAGCTTTGTATATTAGTGGGTGTGGGCCCCACTTGTGGGGATTATTTTATCCAAAAATTCTCCGAACATGCCACCAATTTATAAAGACTAATAAGTCATTTGGTTGAATAGCCCATGCTGCCACGTT
>AWOL01S0122956.1:0-10216 GCA_000715115.1 Nicotiana otophora
GTCACTATATTGACAGACAAACTCACCGGTCGCTGAAAGCTTCGGCCCAAACTTCTGGAAAAAAGCTGGCCACCCACGAATACCCACTGTGTGGGGAAAGATTAGGCTAACCCATTCGCGAATATCCATAACCAAAGGAAGGGGCTCGGTCTCAACTGAAGGAGAAAAAGACATAGCGGTTAGACTACGACCAGAACGAGCAAAATGAGCACTTAGTTAAAATACTTACGGGCGTAATTCCATGCCTCAGGAAATCCATTTGCGTTCGCCACCAGGTCCTCAGTCTTGACATAGAAGTAATTAAACCAGAATCGACGATTCGCTTTATCGTCCATATTTACTACCAAGCTTTTACCTCCACGGTGATGAAGGTGCAACATTGTCCCTCTATGGAAACGCGATGCGAAGAGGTGCATCAAGTGGCGAAGAGAGACCCCGCGGCCAGCCAATTCTGCGTACTTCATTACCATGAGGATGAGCTTGTAGATATAAGGAGAAAGCTGAGCCGGACAGACACCATAGTAGAGGCAGAATTCCTCTAACAATGGGAGAATAGGAAAAGAGTAGCCCACGTAGAATGAATATGCGTGGAACGCGCAATATCCAGGGTGATGAATCTTCACGACATCACGTCCAACCGGGACCAGATCGATGTGGACAGGAATTTTGAACTTCGCCCTGAAATTAGCAAGGGCAGCAGTGTCCATCTCAGACTCCACGGCCTCAGGGTCATCCTCGGGAAGCTTTGAGAAGTCAGTTCTAGCCTTCTCGCTATGGGGAATTATTTCCTACACCGTAGGAAAGCTTTCATCTTCTGCAGCAATAGCAGCCCCAGACACATTAACCATTTTGGTTTATGAATAGAGGGGATGTAAACGCAAAAGAGTCGAGTAGCAGGAACCACCGAAATCAGTGAAGGCAGGAGTATGAAGTAAGGTCAAGAAAACAGAGATTCTGATTGAGGAAGAAGAAGATATGAAAATCCGATTTTTAGAATGCAAAGAGTGAATCGAAGGATTGAGTATCCCCATTTATAAGAGCTAAGGCATCAATAACGAGGAAGAAAATCACAGTTCCCAGCTTAAGAATCGAAACGGCATAGGCACGGGAAACGATACAGGGGATCGAAAAAATGCGTAATAATCACGCATGATTGACATGACGTCACTCTGAAACGACGTGACCCTAGGTTGTGGCTCACGGAAGGCCACATTTCCTTCCCGTCCGAAGCGCTACTACTCGACCTGCTCACATAAATCTCAACCATAACTGGCAGAGTCCGCTCATCAAGGTCGCCTAAGGTCGATATCAATAAGCGGAGGGACTAACTGTATGGGTCAAAATCTGCCTCAGTGAGATTTAGCATGAAGCAGTATCATAGAAAGCGATATGGTCGAGGTCGATTAGTAGATAACGGGGCTCGTAGCCAAGTAGTCAATAACGGTCGAGGTCGAGTATCAAGGGCAGTACTAACGGCTAGTTTTTATACTAGAATATTCAGGAATATATTCTATTGAATATTCTTGGTGTATATACTTTTAGGTTTGAGTGAAGAATGTCTCATATAAATAGAAAAATAGATAGGGGGAGAAGGATATGTAATATTCTCTGATAAGAACATTCTTTGAAAAGCAGACTCTCTCTAGATAAAAGACAAACACTACCTTTCTAAAGAGATTCGATTGTCTACTATTCCACACTTTTTCCATTAGATCCGAGAAGGGTCCCAACATTCTAGTATTTGTCTACCATTCATCATTGTCAGAAAGAAGAATCATCCACCTCATTCAATATTGAGTGAATCATTCTCCTTATTTACTTTAACGTCATTTATTGTTATTTATTGCTTGATATTCCGGACAAGAGTGGGTTGCTCTAGTGGTGAGCACCCTCCACTCCCAACTAAGAGGTTGTGAGTTCGAGTTACCCCAAGAGCAAGGTGGGGAGTTCTTGGAGGGAGGGAGCCAAGGGTCTATTGGAAACAGCCTCTCTACCCGAGGGTAGGGGTAAGGTGTGCGTACACACTACCCTCCCCAGACCCCACTAGTGGGATTATACTGGGTTGTTGCTGTTGTATTGCTTGATATTCTCCCATCAAGGTGTGCGTACACACTACCCTCCCCAGACCCCACTAGTGGGATTATACTGGGTTGTTGCTGTTGTATTGCTTGATATTCTCCCATCAAGGTGTGCGTACACACTACCCTCTCCAGACCCTACTAGTAGGATTATACTGGGTTGTTGTTGTTGTATTGCTTGATATTCCCCCATCATTACGTTATTTATATTAATGGATTATATATCTGAAGTTATTATCATTAACTAGGTTTAGTCCTTCGTCATACAAAATTAATTAGTTTAATCAAAAGTCTACATTTTTTTTGTCAAACAATTACATGGTTTGGCAATTGCGTATAGATAATCCTATAGCTTCGCTACTCCATCACGAGTATGTATCTCATCTAAGGAAATCCCATGGGCCAGTTTAAGCGTAGTGTTCACATGGGCTTGTGTAAGGAAAGGCAAGATGGCTACATGCGGTATGAAAGCCAATGGATCCATCAACGATAGATATTTTTTCCACAAAGACTAAGCTATTTGAATTTGTGAGTTTTCCTTACGTCTTATACAAGATGGCTGATGGCTGATGGTTGTTTTCAATATTGCTCTGAAATTAGGCTTGATAGTGTAAACTGTAAACTTTAACTATACCGATTAGAGATTTGAGACTGTCAAACCATACTTTAAACAAAAATGATCGAAGCGTGAGATTGCCAAACGTCAAACGTCAAACTTCAATCGCGTATATCTAAAGTTTGCTTGCACCAGCAATATGCCAAACTTCAAAATAAATTTATAATATCATATGCAGATTTTTGAAACTTTAATCGCGGATGTCTGAAATTATTTTTGAAATGGCTAAGCATTCAAAAGTTTATAAACTTCAGCTATGCTTAAGTAGGAGTCATGAGATCGGCCATCTGTGCACTTCTCCCCTCTTGATAGTTGATTATCACGAGGAGGAGGGCTCAACTCTCGGGTCGGTGAGTAGGCCCTATCTGAAGTCGATAGTGGGCGGCCTCTTGTCACAAATCACAATGAACAGTCATTTGTATAGCCACAATGAAAAGGAGTAAGTTGTCTTTTCCTTTTTTTTTCTAGACATGTACAAAAATAAAAAATAGACATATTTATAATTGGTAATTGAAAAATACAAAGTAATCGAAATTTAACTACTTTTTATGTAAAGATAAAATCTAAACAAAAACATTCTTAAAAATTCGAAAATATTCCAGCATAATATGCTAGAGTTCGAATTTTTTACATATAAGCTTCCAGCATAATATGCTAGAATATTTATAATGTGTTGGAGTTCCATCATAATATGCTGGAAGTTTATATGTAGAAACTTCATAATCCTGCATATTATATTGGAACTTTCCGTGTGTTGGAGTTCCAACATAAGATGCCACGAGTTTATACGCAAGAGCTCCATAATCCTGCATATTCTGTGGAACTTTCCGTGTTTCAGTAAAATAGTGACTATTTTTTAATGACTTCGCAGACGCTGACTATTTTTATTTTTTCCTTGTTCTTACTAATGTTTTTTGGTCTTTATTGGCCAAGTATACGCAATCCCTTAAACTTGCTAAACTATTTTGACTATTTTATTTAGACGCTTGAACTCGAGTTAGTAGCTATTGATCCTTAAACTCATTCACAAGTGTAATTAAACACATTTTGCTGACGTGACAAAATGTGTGTTTTGCACTCTCTGGGCGTGTGTAGTATCTAAAAAATGGTTAACTTTTTTATTTTTATTTTTTCTCTTTCTCTGTTTCTAGAAGCTGTCGACCCACCTTGCCAGAAATTTTCTTGTCGGCGGCGAGTTCCATGGCTTGCTTGTAAAACTAATTTCTCTTCTATTTCACCTAGCCAGTACCTTCCTAATGCTGTGGATTCGAATTAATCTCTGTCGCCTCATACCCTTCTTCTCTAAGTGCCTTACAATTAATCTTGAATCCCTGAATAATAAAACTCACAAGCTTGTCTTATCACGCACTATGTTTTGTTTGTAATTAAGCAGTCGAAAATGTGTTTAATAGATATACTTATGGAGGAGTTTAAGTGCTCAACAAGTACTAGCTTGAGTTTAGGTGTCTGAATATTTTTAAGGGATCCCATATATATTTGGCCTTTAGTTTTGCTAATTCTGTTCCTATTTGATTTAGAAGATAATTTTCTGTTTTGATTTATGTGAGAAATGTGAAATATTTGTGGCAATATTTTAAAATTTTTTGGAACAAATGTCTTAGCCATTCTAGAAGGCTATGTTAAGTGGCAAAAGAAGTGTAAAAAGTGGCAAATTCCATCAGCCACTTTCTTGCCGTGCACAACAAAGTTCCATGCAATTACAACTATAAATAGCCACTATTGGTTACACAATTCTCCATCATCAGAGCTCTTTCTACTTAGCTTTCTTCTCTTTCTCGACTAGCTTCTCTTAATTCCAATTTTACTTATAAACTCTCTTTGTTCTTATTCTCTTTTCAATCTTGTTGGATTATTGTAATATAAATATTTTGTTGATTCCTGTATTCTGTAAATAAAATAGAGATAAACTTGTTTAATCTTGGGAAAATATTTCACACTATTGAAATAACTTTTTAAGACAGTGCTCAGTACGACTCAAGCTAATCCGTGTATCTACTTATAAAGAATATTATTGCAGTGTTATTGTAATTTCCTCCGTTGTCGTTTTACTACAATCTAAAAAACTATTTTAGCAGTGTGAAATGTCTCTCTAGGATTAAACAAGCCTACCTCTATTACGGAGGATGCAGGAATCAACAAAATATTATATTACAAACTCAACTATTTAAAAGAGGGAACAAACAAATTAGTAGACTACAAATGTTTTAAGGAAGAAAGAAAAGGAAACTGAAGAGGAACGAAAGAGGCAAAGTAAAATGTACTGATGCTTGATGGCTATTTTGAAGGCCTATTTATAGGCTAATTGAGAAGGTTAGAGCATACTTATTTTGAACTTCCCATGCAAGTTGTCACATGGATGGATAGACATTTGTTCACTTTTTGGAAATATCACAACAATATTAATTTTATTCTAACAATGCATAAGTGATGATGAAATAGTTACTAAAGTAATAGTTGAAAAGAGAGTAAAACAATTTAATAAATTCAAATTCTTAAAAGCAATAACCGTCGTATAATTGAATAATTTTCAGTGCAGTATAGATTCTTTATGTTTTTTGACATAAAATTTACGTACTACATAAATTAAAAACTAGTATATATAATAGTTAACAAATTAAAATATTTAAATAAAAAATGGTAAAATCTTATTTCACTTCCAAATAGTAAAAAGTTCATTCGTTTTGAAACGAAGGAGTATGTTGTGCAGATGGTTTTTGTGGTTCCTTAGCACAATCTTGACCTCTTGGCTAATCGGTCCTCAATTTTGACAATCCTCCTAATGAAGAACCATCTCAGAATGATAAATAATACTGTCCAGCTCGTCTTGCCTTTGTCTTTGCCACTACCGTTGTGGTTGCTGGCTGAGACAATGAAGTTTGGAATGCAAGATATTCCAGACCCTTCAAGTAATTCATTAATATACTCGGAAACCTCATTTTCTTTTAAACGGGTCTGGAGCAGGTTATCTTGCTGATATTCATACTGAACTTGCTCAGATTCCTCCCAGATAATAGCATTGGAAAGCCTTTCCTTCAATTTTTGCAAGAAATCCTCTGGATCAAAAACCAAAAACGTGTTAGGAGATCGAAAAGGTAAGTCACATATTTAAGAAAATCGAATTAATTAACATAACTAGACGCCATAAGAATCAATATACTCGTACTGTTTGCATAGGAGAGAAATTCTACCTGACTGATCGTGCTGGTTGCTAGTCATGTCAGGAGAAGAGCTCCCACATCTAACCATGGAAACTCTTTGGATAGGAGAGCGCACGAGTTGTCTTGTATCATGTCTGCATCTCTGTGCATGCGTTATAGTAGCATTCCACATATGATCAGACATTGTTGGGCCAAGAATCTGCAATCGTACAAAATTGTAACTTAAATATGTGAAATTTGAACTTTGATGGGAAAAAATCTACAGCAGGTTCACCACAAAGCAAATGAAGCAATTATTAGTGATACAAGGAAAGAACTAAATATTACAAGTTCCAGGCGTTGTGAAAGTAAATTTCTAAGGAAGAAGTCAGTTCTTACGCCCCGTAACCTTGCAGCATTTTTGGAGAATTCAGTTAGAAAATCCCCCACTGTTCTGATATCCATTGCAGTCAACCTCTTGTGAAACTGACCATATCTGTAGATCTTTTCGAGTCGCCATACCTCATCAGTTGGTGATGGCGGATCACGTTTGGGGCTTTCTGTGGACACTCAAATGCATCAACTAATCTCTTCTTTTCAGAAAATATGAAGAAATATGTTAATCAAGCAAACAAGGATGAGAAAATTGATCCATTTCTCTTATAATACTGTAGCAGAATAACAACTAGAAGAATGTTGTTACCTTGTTCTGGGGACTTGAAATGTAAAATCTTGGCAAAGGAGATAGAGAGGAATTAAGAAATAGTAGTACGTACTCAATCGCTTGTCCTTGACAACGAACAATCCCGTCACTGCTTCCTTAATCCGATATGGTAGATCTACCACTCTTGCTCCTAGCCTCACCTTACTTATCTTGGTCCATTGCGCTGTGTGTTTCAGTTTAACTTCACGTGCACAGCCAATGCCTCCTTGCAAATTTAGATAGAGATATTTCCCAGGCACTGAATTTCGAGCTCTTCCGCCAGCAATTTGTACATTGGACTCATGAACAGCTGTCCAACTCCCTTGTTTAGGATCAAAGTCCTCATTGAGAACAACAATTTCAACTTTTGCATAGGCTTCAGATCCATATTTAATACGGTTCTCTATAACAGCATCAACTAATTCTATTTCTAAATTGGCAACTATATTTTCCCCAGTATATACCACTGGAGGAATATCCTGTAAGAATCGCAACCGAGAACATGAAATCTGTATTCACAGGGGAAGAAGCATGAGATCATTAACAATCTTTTCATCTAAGAAACAATTAGAAACTGAACATTTGCCGGGCTTATATATCATGAAAGGTAAAAATCCTTCCACTGCATCTTCACCTTTTAAAACACTAGTTAAGCATGACCTTGATGGTGATTAATTTAAACCATCAACTACTCTATCCTATCAATTTAATTCATTTTGCTAATCCACAACTTGAATCTCCGTTGCCAATGAAATATCAAGTTGGAGGTTAGAAATAAACTTGAATGACTTGAAAAAGAAAAGGCAGCTTGGTTTGAGGGGGAATAGGGGCGTTGCCGCCGTTATAGTTACGAGTTCGGCAGAATCACATATAGATAATCTATCCAGAACCCAGTAATCATACAGAAATATTGGTCGAGAACCTATAAACTCAAAATCATAACTTCGCCTTCAATGTTAATTTCGTTTAGTAAATATATAGTAACTAACTTATCATCACATGTTAAACCATAATGATAGCATAAAATTTTACGTTCTGTATATAACTTAAATAAGAACTCCTCTGCTAGCTGATTAACAAGCAATCATTCTCACCGTAGAAGGATTTGAAGCCTGTACACGCCGGCGCCGGAGCTTACCAAGAATCACCACAATCCTTATCGCCCTGAACAAGAGATTAAAGACCAGAAAAGAAGACCAAAAAACTCAAAGTCAACGTACTTCTAGCGTCAGTATCAAAAAGGACTGCCATCACATGCACCCAATACTTTTCGTTTTTCTATATTTAAAAAAAAAAACAAAAAAAAGCAAAAGGACCCACGAACTAATAATTGACAAAATATTACTCTTAAGATTCGAACATAACGCATATTCATCTCATGCCACTGATTTGAACTTCAAGTACCAAAACAACTATATATAGATATTTAAGTACTAGAAGGCAACAACTGATCAAATTGGCGAATTAAGTAAAACCCACTATTTCTTTCGATATGTAATATGGATTTCATATACATATGCATCGTGCATGTTGCATGTATTTTTAAAAGAAGATTTGCCTTATATACATTGAGAAGTTAAACTGTTTGAAAGAAATATGAAGCCTTTACCTTCTAAAAATAGGAGACTTAACGTTGTTCCTTTGATATCCTGTATCTCCATATTTGAACTGTCCAATATCCTGCAACATAGTTCTATTTTCAGTTTGTTCAAGTAAGAGTTGATGAACAAAGCAACACTAGGAAATACTGCGGAGTGGCGCTTTCTAGGATTCTTAAAATCTATTTGTAGGATCTTCTAAAGTAGTATATATGACGCGTGAGGGCCCCAACATCCGCACAACGCGTCAAGAGTGTTTTGTTTTTCTTTTGGGTACATCACGAGCGTTTTAATAATATATCAAAAAAGAAATTCTAAAAATGAAAGGGTAAAATTTAAAAGAAAAATAAAACCAAAAAGATAAAAGAATAAATCAAGAAAATTGAGGGTACAAAACATCACTCTCTTGACGGCTGCGACTGCACAGATAGCCAATTTTGGGACCCCTATTTAATGCATAGCCAAGTTTTTGTAAATTTAGTGATTTTCAGAATCAATTTCAGATATAGGTGACTAAAGTGTTAAGGATATTGTATAGGGTAAAATATGATATGCTAAGTGGCCGCATAAGAGAGTGACACGTGGAGTCGGCGGAAGATAGTTAAGGCCGAAGACAACTGTTCTGTTCGTCACTGGAAAGCATGACGCTCGTAAAGATCACTGCTAAAAAACTGGCCAATTTCGTCCAGGAAAACCGACCGAAATCGGTCGAAAATTGAGAAAAAGCGACTGATTTCCGACCGCTTTTAATTAGTCGGAAAAATGATGATCACTAAGGTATTTCGACCAAAATCGGTCGGAAATTTCAATACGTTGACTGACAGTCAAACTACATTTACCGACCGAAATCGGTCGATATTAATTATTCTTTTTTATTTAATTTTCACAATACCGACCGAAATCGGTCGGAATTAATTAAATTTTTTATTTTTATTTTTCAGATACCGACCAAAATCGGTCGGAAATTTAAATATATAATAATTTTAGAAATCTTCCAGATATATATTTTTTGTATCGGATGTATACTCCCCAACTCGAGATATCATAGCACCACAATATTATATCTTATTATTATATTACTAATTAGTAGTAGTATATATTATCATTATTATTTTATTAAATTCTAATTCTAAATATAGAATATTAAATCTTATTACTAAGCACTAACTACAACCCTTCCTATATTTGCTTATTTTTTGTTAGTCCACAACTGTTGGACTCTATGCATCAAAGCTCAATTTATAAGATGTAAAAGGTCACATCTTTCAACCGATGTGGGACAAGAGTATTTCCCAATTTTCGACCGAAATCCGTCGAAATTTTTGAAAAATTTTAATAAAACATTATTTTCCCATTTCAGCCGATGTGGGACAAGAACATAATTTCAAATTCCGACCGAAATCGATCGGAATTTTTGAAAACTTTTAATAAAAATTATTTTCCCATGGAAAAACCCACTACTTCTCTTCCCATGGAATATTTATTTACTAATCTATCAATTTTATTATTTGTTTGTTTCTTTCTTTTTTATGAAAAAAAGAGTGCATTAAATAAGGATTCCATAAATCAATAAAAAATTATTTTCCCATGGAAAAACCCACTACTTCTCTTCCCATGGAATATTTATTTACTAATCTATCAATTTTATTATTTGTTTGTTTCTTTCTTTTTTATGAAAAAAAGAGTGCATTAAATAAGGATTCCATAAATCAATAAAAAATTATTTCAAGTGAATAAAAATATGATTGCATTTTAATGTAAAAATATGCTTAGTTATTTTTTCTAAAATTTCATTTATAATCCTGAAATAACNTTTATAAGATGTAAAAGGTCACATCTTTCAACCGATGTGGGACAAGAGTATTTCCCAATTTTCGACCGAAATCCGTCGAAATTTTTGAAAAATTTTAATAAAAAATTATTTTCCCATTNCATTATTTTCCCATTTCAGCCGATGTGGGACAAGAACATAATTTCAAATTCCGACCGAAATCGATCGAAATTTTTGAAAACTTTTAATAAAAATTATTTTCCCATGGAAAAACCCACTACTTCTCTTCCCA
>AWOL01S0122959.1:0-20545 GCA_000715115.1 Nicotiana otophora
GTACAACATAAATTTTTCTTGCTCTAATGCAAAGGAAACATGGGATGCACTCCAAACTGCTCATGAATGAACAAACCAAGTGAAGAGATCGAGGATAGAACTGCTTATGAGAAACTATGAGTTCTTCTCCATGAAGGAGTCTGAGCCCATCCAGGAGATGATGACCAGGTTTACCATAATAACTAATGAACTGAAATCACTTACAAAGGTGTTTACCTCAGAAGAGTTGGTCAGAAAAGTTCTTAGGATCCTTCCAGCTTCATGGAAATCAAAAGTCAGCGATCTAGGAATCCAAGGAGCTGGAAATAAATCTCACTTGATGAGCTGGTTGGAAATTTAAAAACTCATGAAATGAGGAAGATATAACTGCACAAGGAATAACCAAAGAGGGATAAGGCCTTGGTCCTCAAATATTTTAAGGAAGATGAATATGACAATGAAGACCCTGACCTAGCAATGTTTGCCAAGTTCAAGAGATTCATGAAGAACTCCAAAAACGCATCCAAGAGAGAGAGACTAGTGGTATGCCTAAGCAGATTTACAAAGCTAATTATGATGGGTGCTACAAGTGTAGTAAGCTAGATCACATGGTCAAGAACTACTCAATGTAGAAAATTGAGTAGAGGAAAGAATGGGCTGAAAAAGAGAAACGAGAGATAAGAGAAAAGAATTCCAATAAAGGAAAAATCCTAGGTAAAGGATACACTGAAGCAATGAAGCAAGCTTTCTTGGCATCCTATGAAGACAGTGGAAGTGATAAAGAGGAAGAAAAGGAGGATGAAGCTATAAGTCTCTATGCTTTAATTGATGAACATCAGGCAGTGAAGACAGAGCCTCCAATATAGCTTGTAACGCACATTGGAAAACCATCTCTATTTGATGGACACCACTATGATGAATGGAAGCTACGAATAAAAATGTTCCTTCAGGTCACTAACTTTGACCTATGGGTAATTGTCATTCATTGACCAATTCTCCCGACAAAAATAGATGGTGAAGATAACAAGTGCAGCAATAGAGAAGAGGAATATGATGATGAAAATCATAAGCTAGTCCAGAAAAATGCTAAAGCAAAGGACATGCTTTATAGAAGCTTGCCCAGAAATATTATCTACAAAGTTTCCTCTTGCATATCTGCCCATGATATATGGAGGATGTTGGAAGCTGACTTTGGAGATGAAAATATCGAAGTGACATTGATGGCGATTGAAGAGACCCAAACAGAAGAAGAAGTGATAGGAATGATGGCCATGAGTGATTCAGAAACTGAAGATGAAACAAACCAGCTAAGGTCGTGATGGCGCCCTAAAACTGCAGCTCTAACAAATCAGGAATTGGATACAGAAAACTTGTTCCCAAGTTTGATCTAAAGTATGTAGAAATTTCTGATAATAAAATGTGCACTCATTGTGGAAAGGTATGGCATTTTAGAGATACTTGTCCTGCCTTAATTCATTCCCAGTTTTGTCACGACCCAAAATCCATAAAGGTCGTGATGGCGCCGGACTCCACTGTCAGGAAAGACAACAATAAATACTTAATGGGTTCTCATTTTTGTTACTTTTGAAATCATATTTTTCCTTCAATTTAAATCGTAAAAGATGAAGCTTACAAAATAAATAAAAATATCTTTAAAAATTCCAATACAACACCACTCATAATCATCCCAAAATCCGGTGTCACAAGTGCATGAGCATCAACTAGGAAGACAAAATAAAATACAATAACTGTCCGTGATATATATTTGGACAGAAAAAATACAATACTCTTAGGAAGACTTCGTTGGCTGCGGATCGTCGTAAAGAATGCAACTCACCTAAGTCCCTACCATAATCGCGCCTCTACGCCCACAAGGCCGCTAAACATATGTGTACCTGCACAAAAATATGCAGCAAGCATAGCATGAGTACGTAAATCAACGGGTACCCAGTAAGTATCCCGCCTAACCCTAAAGATGTAGTGACGAGGGGTCGACTTCGACACTTACTAGTAATCTAATAATATCCGGTATAGTAAAGAAGTGAATAAACATGAGACAGAGTAAATATATGAAACAAACAAGTATAAAATACGTGGTGCAATTTTTCTCTTTACAATTTACTCAAGCTCTAAACCAGCAAGTTCCCTTCGTAATCAGAGTGTATATATATATATATATATATACATATATGGTGGATTTCATCAAAGAAGTTGTCATAATTCAAATCAGGGGAAAACCCTCAGATACACTGGCTTCTTGCTAACTATTACGCACGATTCCATGAGGATAATATATATATATATATATATAGTAAGTGCTGAGGCGTACGGCCCGATCCAACATAAAAGTAAACTGTGCACTACCGAGGGTCGAACGACGCGAACCATAGATGCATCTATTAACCTGCCGAGGCGAACGACCCGTTCCCATGAGAGTGTGGTACATAAATCCTGCCGAGGCGAACGACCCAATCCTATAAGAGTGGTAGAAGGAAATACCTCGCTTGCGAATCATACGTGCGATGAGGTCAAATATAAATTTAAGAAATCTCACCGCTCGCGGATCATACTTGCGACGCGGTCGAATATAAATTTAACATTAAGATCATATCTCTTTCTTGATTCTTTTCCAAATAAGGGAAATTCAGCTTGTAGCATTGTAAGGAAATTACCCCGCTCGCGAAATATACATGCGACGCGGTTACACATAGATTTCTTGAGCTATTATAGCATTACTCAATCCTTTTCGAAATTACGAAGTTCAAACGAACCCTTTTAAATCTTACATTCTTCAGTTTCAACCCCTTTCAAAAATATTTAATAAGCAAACTCAATCTCGCTCCCTCTCAAGGAAGACAATAAACATAAATCAATAACAATATCAACAAGGCATGATGTGAGCCGAAAACTACCCGGACATAGGCATAGCTAGTAGCTACGTACGGACTCTCGTCACCTCCTACGTACGTAGCCCCCACAAATAGAAGCACATAATAATTTAGTTCACCTATGAGGTTAATTCCCTCTTACAAGGTTAGAAAGGAGACTTTCCTCGCTCCGAAATTCCATAACCGGCTCCAAAGCCTTTCTAACACTTCAAACCGACGCCCGTCGCTCCAAAACTAGTCAAATAAGTTGCAACCCAATCAAAATATGCTATAATACTCATAATTAATCAATTTATAACAATTTCGAACTCCGCTCGAAAAATTGATAAAGCAACCCTCAGGCCCACGTGCCCGGATTCTTTTTTTTTTTGAAGATAAACTTTACCCATAACCTCACGAACGAAAATATATAGTTCATTTCCAATTCCATACCCAAATTGGTGGTCAAAATCTACAAATACCAATTTCTAGGGTTTTCTCTTAAAATCCCAAATTTCTACAAATTTTCATGTCTAAATCCATACAAAATCCAAGTATTTAACATGCAATAGGTGAGAATCATTTACCTTGACATATATGATGAAGATGGAGCTCCAAATTCGCTCCAAGACCGGCTCCCATGGAGGAAATGAAGTGAAAATGGCCAAAACTCCCGTTTTAAAACAACTCACTGCCCAGTCCAACCCTCCTTCGCGAACGCGGAAATCCCCTCGCATTCGCGAAGGCCAAACCTGAACGGCCATTAATTTTCCTCTTCGCGTTCGCGATCCAAGCCTAGCGTTTGCGAAGATCCAGGCTCCACTTTTTGCATTCACGGTTGGAGCTCCGCGTTCGCAAAGGCTAAATGGCTCCAGACCTAGCCCCCTCTTTCCTTCTACGCATTCGCGATTGGCCCCTCGCGTTCACGTTTTGTTCATCAGGCACCTCTCAGCGTTTGTGAGCCCTCCTTCGCATTCGCGATGGCCAAATCCAGCACCCCCAAAATTTCTTCTTCGCGAACGCGGGACTTCCTCCACGTTCGCGAAGAAGGAAACCAGACACCAGAATCAGTTGATCCAAAACAACTCCAAATGATCCGAAACCACCCCGAAACACACCCGAAGTCCTCGGGACCTCGTCCAAATATACCAACCTGTCCCATAACATAACACAAACTTGCTCGAAACCTCAAATCACATCAAATAATATTAAAATCATATATCACACCCCAATTCAAACTTAATAAACTTCAACTTCTACAATCGATGCCGAAACTTATCGAATCACGTCCAATTGTCCTCAAATTTTGCACACAAGTCACATTGGATATTACGGACTTACTCCAACTTTCAGAATCAAATTCCGACCCCGATATCAAAAAGTCCACTTCCAGTCCAACTTCTCAAAAACCTTCAAATTTCTAGCTTTAGCCAAATGACTCCAAAATGACCTACAGACATCCGAATCCACTTCCGGATGCGCTCCCAATACCAAAATCACCATACGGAGCTATTCCCTGACTCAGAATCCCAAACGGACATTGATAACATTGAAATGCACTTCAACCCAAATTTATGAAATTCTTCCAAAATGCCAACTTCCACGATAGGCGCCGAAACAATCCCGGGTCATCCAAAATCCGATCCGGGCATACGCCTAAGTCCGAATTTATCATACAAACCTGTTGGAACCTTCAAATCCTAATTCCTAGATCGTTTACTCAAAACCCAACCTTAGTCAATTCTTCCAACTTAAAGCTTCCGAAATGAGAATTATATTTCCAAATCAACTCTGAACTCCCTGAATTTCAATTCCGACTACGCGTACAAGTCATAATACCTGAAGTGAAGTTGCTCATGGCCTCAAGCTGTTGAACGACGTGCTAGAGCTCAAAACGATCGGTCGGGTCGTTACAGTCTCTCCCACTTAAATATACGTTCATCCTCGAACGTGCTAAGAACTGCACTAGAGTTGTCCGAAATCACTATTTAACACCTTGTGCACCTACCCGTGCTACCACAACTCAGTTGAGCACATTAGCTCAATCAAATCTGAAGATATTCTCTTTTATTTAGGCAAATAGGCCTTAGCGTTCAGTTCCAACATCCGGAATTCTCTTCCAGGCCTGCTTCCAACATACGAACACCGTATCAATCACCACACGATGTACCAGAATATGACTGCATACCTTTGCTGAATTCACACCGTGCACCACAACATTCACTTGACCATAATAACATTCTCTGATCATAATAGCCGACCTTTCCCGAATCTGATGCTTACCATGCACCTCATGACATATGTAAGTCTGGTTCCAACTCTTGCAGTACCGCCACAACAGGAGAGACGTGTAGAAATTCATAACCGACTACCGAGTCAACAAATTAGTGAGTCTCTCCTCCTGACTAGAATCATCACCCCATTATAACCAAATAATGGTATTTGCTCTTTACTATACTTCATATAATCCGATCGCACTGATCCCGGATCCAAAAATCTCGTTTCACCCCAGTACAAGATGCTCAGGCAATAAGCCACCTCAGACACGATCAAAAGTCTCATGTGATGCCACAATGTTCCAACAAGCTACCAACTCGAATGTGATACATAAGAAAAATGAACTCTAGAAGGGACTACTCAACCCAAGTGACTAATTAGACAACCAGAAATGTGTCATGAACCTTCCTAAGAAAATGGGACACCAAACACACAAAATAGAATATAGGGGACTGTAATCAACATCACACTGTTGCGGCGTGAAACCCGACACAATATAGTATTACATGAAATAGCCGTTGACGAAACAATGTCCAACGTCCGAATACTCCTCCATAAGGAGTGCTATGCTGAAATGAACCCATCCGGCCTGATATAGTGCCCATATTTATATATAAATCCATCCACAAACCTCAAGCTGATTTTGATCGCACCGTACTAGGCTAATAACCTTTTAAGGATCCATAATAACCCCTTTTCCTATAACACACAAGAACAACCATCATAACCGGAACAAACTTCCATAGTCCATAACCAAGTGACCCGAGCGCCCTCCAGCCATAAATTCTCAAATAAGCGATATTACCACAATCTTCATACTTTGTTTCAATCTTCACTCAATCACCTGACTACATGCCACTCTTACATAATCTTTCTGTGGGACACACTCCCACTACCTTCCGCACTAGGTAACAAGTCTGCACATCTATACCATCGGTCACACTAATGCGGTAAAGCATATCAAGAATCTGTAATCAGTACGCCAAGCCTCTTACACAAGAGGCTGATCTCAGGTGACGCTGGAGACAATACCAGCTTATTCTAAACATCTAAATTCCTTTTCCTGCTCATCCGAGCTCGTTACATCCTTGTCAATACCGAACTGCAACCTCAATCCCTAATCTTTCAAATTTCATGCCGCTTACCGCACCTATCTTACCAATACGCGAGGACCCAAGAATTGCATCATAGCTCCTAAACCACTAATAGGATACAGACTTCACTTTGTATAAACCTTTCACTTTACTCGTTTTAGAAGAATCATTGCAATACATGACTGAATTCTTATAACCGTAGAACACACAAATCCTCAAGTAATGGTCTAAACCACCGTAACCCTTCTGGGATCCGCCTACACATACATGCCATAATAATCGAATGCATCCAAATACAATTAATTACGGCGGTTGTCAAGCCTCGCACGTCCCACCACAAATCATATGCATAATATAATCACGCTGGAGGAACTGATCACTGCCACCATCATGCCAATTCAAACACGGTTAACCGATCCAACTTCTTCTAACTTATCCTTAACTTGTCTTAGTAATAATAATAACTCCGGTCAACATATAACGAACTTAATCCACATTCATCCTGAGTGGCCTTGAATCACGAGACCATGTTGTCACAAATCCCACGAACCATCTCATACCCTCCTTGTGCGCATATTCACATCTTTAACTGGTACACCCATTCTGATAATTCCTATATGAGTCCGAAGTTATTTTCTCTTATTCCTCTAATACTACACCGCAGACCGAAGGTAATATAGAACACTCCAAGCCTTTTTTATGATCTGCAAAAGCTCGATACTCAACAATACTACTAGCTCAAAATCCTTAGGCAACCCACTAGAATTATTACTGCGAGTCACCCACTCCGACCTGGTCATGAATATAATAAACTCCAAGGCTCTGCTAGCACATAAACACTCACTCAATAAGCACCCGACTGAATTGCTTTCCTTGTACATCACATCTACACGAAACATAAACTCTGAGTCTTCCCAAAGCCTGAACATGAACCGATAAGGCCAATTATAGCACACATTCCTCAAATTCTTTGCCCAAATCACCATTGATGACCCTCTTCCTTAATCATAATATCCAACCAATATGCTGATAACCAGAAATCTCACAATTAGTCGACCATTCAATCCAACCATAGGCGGTGGGACTCTCCCACTTAGCTTGAAGCTACCATTGCATAACTCTAGAACCCGCCAAGATTCTTTCTTCATTGTTGAACTGATCTTGCACAACCAACTCGCCAAATTCCTCGAAATCCTTCCATTTGACCTTTCATGAACACTATGAATCACTAACCACATTCACATATTCGACCTCTTGCCGGATAACCAGTAGAATTCTTTCATGACAGCCCCATCAACACCACGCAACCGTTAACCAACTCATAGGAGATAACCCACATGTGGAAATTCCATACCGACATCATCCAATGCCGCTGCACTAGGTATAATAACTACAAAATCAGTAACCCATCCTGAGCCCGTGCTCATTCACCAGCTGTACAGGTCCGTTCACTCCTCATGGACATCAACTAAAGGTGCGACCATACATTCCATTCCAAAGTCATGTTGTATCCTTCTTCATAACAAGAAACTCCCTCCCGTCACACCCAATCTTCCTCAATATAGCAGCCAATATTCCAAATTAAGTCCGTAGACCTAGTCACGGTCCACCATGAATCCCAAATCACTCTAAACTTTCTCAAGGCGTGTAGTCATCCTGCCATAGAACCCATATGCTACCCTGCCCAAAGGCGAATCGAAGAAAATCATAACACCGGCGAACTTAACACATTCAATCAAGGACTATGACACCACACCTCCGATGAAGATTCCATCACACTAGAAAATACCAAGACTCGTTGCTCCATCAACCAAAATCTGGACATTCATAGGCCAATTGCTTTTCCTCCACCGAAAGATACTGAATCTCGAAACCATGCACTAAGTAAACCTCTTTCCAAGTCATTCACTACCCCGACATATAGGCAAGCATCCTACCATCATATCAATACTGTGCGACAACAACTCCTGAGCACTATAGCAACCTATGCATAGCCTCAAAGCTCTTAGAAGTACAGTTACTGAGCTGAAATGACAGAATATCCTTTTGCAAGGCGATGACAATAGCCCAAACAACTACGCATGGAGAAACATTCCGCACCACATCTGTAGTTCCATTAACATTCCTCAATTCCCGATTTGTAACCAGCGCTTCATGTCGCACAAGATTGAATGGGGAGGAAATGAAGGTATAAGCCTCAAAGGAATCAAATTGCACGATGAGGAATCAAGAAGGGAAGTGTTCCTAACAGCCCTGTAGCCTCTCGAAGATAAGTATAGACGTCTCCGTGCCGATCCGCAAGACTCTACTAGACTTGCTCATAACTCGTGAGACCTAAGTGAACCTAGTGCTCTAATACCATGTTGTCACGACCCAAAATCCATAAAGGTCGTGATGGCAGCGGACTCCACTGTCAGGCAAGCCAAAAATAAATACTTAATGGGTTCTAATTTTTGTTACTTTTGAAATCATATTTTTCCTTCAATATAAATCGTAAAAGATGAAGCTTACAAAATAAATAATAAAATATTTAAAAATTCCAATACAGCACCACTCATAATCATCCCAAAATCCGGTGTCACAAGTGTATGAGAATCAACTAGAAAGACAAAATAAAATACAATAACTCTCTGGGATACAAATTTGGACAGAAAAGAAAATACAATACTCCGAGGAAGACTCCGCTGGCTGCATATTGTCGTAAAGAATGCAGCTCACCTAAGTCCCTGCCATAATCGCGCCTCTGCGCCCACAAGGCCGCTAAACATATTTGTACCTGCACAAAACTGTGCAGCAAGTGTAGCATGAGTACGCAAATCAACGCGTACCCAGTAAGTATCCCGCCTAATCCCAAATGCAATAGTGACGAGGGGTCTGCTTCGACACTTACTAGTAATCTAATAATATCCGGTATAGTAAATAAGTGAATAAATATGAGACAGAGTAAATATATGAAACAAACAAGTATAAAATACATGGTACAATTTTCCTCTTTACAATTTGCTCAAGATCTCAACTAGCAAGTTCCCTCAGTAATCGGAGCATATATATACAGATATGATGGATTTCATCAAAGAGTTTGTCATACTTCAAATCAGGGAAAACCCTTCAGATACACTGGCTTCTTGCCAAATATTACGCACGATTCTATGAGGATAATATATAGGAAGTGCCGAGGCGTACGACCCGATCCAACATAAAAGTAAACTGTGCACTGCTGAGGGTTGAACAACGCAAACCATAAATGTATCTATTAACCTTCCGAGGCGAACGAACCACTCCCATGAGAGTGTGGTACATAAATTCTGCCGAGGCGAACGACCCGATCCTATAAGAGTGGTAGAAGGAAATACCCCGCTCGCGAAACATACGTGCAACGCGGTCAAATATAAATTTAAGGAATCTCCCCAATCACAGATCATACTTGCGATACGGTCGAATATAAATTTAACATTAAGATCATATCTCTTTCTTGATTCTTTTCAAAATAAGGGAAATTCAGCTTGTAGCTTTTTATGGAAATTACCCCGCTCGCGAAACATACATGCAACGCGGTTACACATAGAGTTCTTAAGCTATTATAGCATTACTCAATCCTTTTCGAAATTATGAAGTTCAAACGAACCCTTTTAAATCTTACGTTCTTCAATTTCAACTCCTTTCAAAAAACATTTAATAAGCAAACTCAATCTCGCTCCCTCTCATGGCAAACAATAAACATAAATCAATAACAATATCAACAAGGTATGATGTGAGCCTAAAACTACCCGGACATAAGCATACCTAGTAGATATGTACGAACTCTCGTCACCTCGTGCGTACGTAGCCCCCACAAATAGAAGCACACAATAATGTAGTTCACCTATGGGGTTAATTCCCTCTTACAAGGTTAGAAAGGATACTTACCTCGCTCCGAAATTCCATAACCGGCTCCAAAGCCTTTCTAGCACTTCAAACTGATGCTCGTCGCTCCAAAACTAGTCAAATAAGTTGCAACCCAATCAAAATATACTCTAATACTCATAATTAATCAATTTATAACAATTTCTAACTCCGCTCGAAAAATTGATAAAACAACCCTCGGGCCCACGTGCCCGGATTCCGAAAATTTTTGAAGATAAACTTTACCCATAACCTCACGAACTCAAATATATAGTTCATTTCCAATTCCATGCCCAAATTGGTGGTCAAAATCCACAAATACCAATTTCTAGGTTTTTCTCTTAAAATCCCAAATTTCTACAAATATTCATGTCTAAATCCATACAAAATCCAAGTATTTAACATGCAATAGGTGGGAATCACTTAACTTGACATAGATGATGAAGATGGAGCTCCAGAATCGCTCCAAGACCGGCTCCCATAGAGGAAATGAAGTGAAAATGGCCAAAAATCCCGTTCTAAAACAACTCACTGCCCAGTCCGACCCTCCTTCGCGAATGTGGAAATCTCCTCGCGTTCGCGAAGGGAAAACTTGAATGACCTTCAATTTTCCTCTTCGCATTCGTGATCCAAGCCTCGCGTTCGCGAAGATACAGGCTCTACTTCTTCGCTTTCGTGGTTGGAGCTCCGCGTTCGCAAAGTCTAAATGGCTCCAGGCCCAATCCCCTCTTTCCTTCTATGCGTTCGCGATTGGCCCCTCGCGTTCGCGTAAGTTCCTCAGGCACCTCTCCGCGTTCGTGAGACCTTCTTCGCATTTGCAAAGGCTAAATCCAGCACCCCCAAAATTTCTTCTTCACGAACGCGGGACTTCCTTCACGTTCGCGAAGAAAGAAAGCAGACACCAGAATCAGTTGTTCCAAAACAGCTCCAAATGATCCGAAACCACCCCGAAACACACCCGAGGTCCCCAGGACCTCGTCCAAACATACCAACCTGTCCCATAACATAACACAAACTTTCTCGAGACCTCAAATCACATCAAACAACATCAAAATCATGAATCGCACCCTAATTCAAACTTAATGAACTTTGAAACTTCAACTTTTACAATCGATGCCGAAACCTATCAAATCACGTCCGATTGTCCTCATATCTTGCACACAAGTCACATTTGACATTACAGACCTACTCCAACTTCCCGAATCAGATTCTGACCTCGATATCAAAAAGTCCACTTCTGGTCCAACTTCTCAAAAACCTTCAAATTTCTAACTTTAGCCAAATGACTCCAAAATGACCTACGGACCTCCGAATCCACTTCCAGATGCGCTACCAATATTAGAATCACCATATGGAGCTATTCCCAGACTCGAAATACCAAAAGAACATTGATAACATTGAAATTCACTTCAACCCAAATTTATGAAATTCTTCCAAAATGCCAACTTCCATAATAGGCGCCGAAATGCTCCCGGGTCATCCAAAACCCGATCCGGACATACGCCCAAGTCAAAATTCATCATACGAACCTGTTGAAACTTTTAAATCCCAATTTAGAGATTGTTTACTCAAAACTCAACCATAGTCAATTCTTCCAACTTAAAGCTTCCGAAATGAGAATTGTCTTTCCAAATCTACTCTGAACTCCCTGAATCTCAATTCCGACAACGCGTACAAGTCATAATACTTGAAGTGAAGTTGCTCGTGGCCTCAAACTACTGAACAACGCGCTAGAGTACAAAATGACCGATCGGGTCGTTACAAGTTTAGAAACACCTTTGGTATTGCAAACAATGTGAAAACGAAGGAGGACCCAAAAGCCAAGCCTTTTGTCCACACTAAGTGGATCAAGGTTAATAAGAAAATAGCTTTTAATCCTCTTCCCTTTTGTATGAGAAGAGGTCTAATTAATATTTTTCAAACAAAGAGGGACCCAAGCTTGTCTGGGTTCCCAAGACTAACTTGTGATTTCTGGTGCAGGATAAAGTGAGAGGGAACAATCAAAACTGGTATCTAGACAGTGGATGCTCAAGACATATGACTGGAGAAATGAAAAACTTCCTCTCACTGACAGCCTTCCAAAAAGGGAGTGTGTCATTTGAAAATGGGAAAAAGAGCCAGATAACAAGTATTAGCAAGGTTGGTAATTCACTCTCTCATACTATAGATGATGTTTATTATGTGGTAGGCCTTAAACGAAATCTTCTAAGTATCTCTCAAATGTGTGATAAAGGAAATGAAGTAAAATTCAATTCCAAAATCTGCACTGTCACTAAGCTTGACATTGATGAAGTTGTGTTAAAAGGTAAGAGACATAACAATATTTACAAGACATCTATTTTGTCTCTTCCCCAGAGTGAGCAGACATCCATAAGTGTCGTGAAAGATGACCCACTGCTATGGTATAGAAGACTGGGTCATGCCAGTCTTTCTCAACTCAATAACTTGGCAGAAAATGAGTTATTCCTTGGTATACCAAAAGTTGAGTTCTCTTCAAACAAGGTTTGTGATGCCTGTGTTAGAGGGAAACATGTAAGGTCACTTTTTAAATCTAAAAAGGATTGTCAGCACCTCCAAACCTTTGGAACTCCTTCATATAGACCTATGTGGACCAATGAGAGTAAGAAGCAAAAAAGGTAAGAGGTATATTTTTGTCATTGTGGATGACTTCTCCAGGTATACATGGACTCTGTTTTTGGGATCTAAAGATAAAACCTTTGATGTTTTCTGTGTATTTGTTAGAATGATTCAACAGAAACTGGGTTGCAATGTATTAAGTATAAGAACAGATCATGGAATTGAGTTTAAAAATTCAAAATTCCTTGAGTTATGTAACTCACATGGTATTGATCATAATTACTCTGCACCTAGAACTCCATAACAAAATGGGGTTGTAGAAAGAAAGTATAGATCCTTAGACGACATGGGGAGGACCATGCTGATTGCTAGTGGACTACCTAAGAGTTTCTAGGCTGAGGCAGTAAATACTGCCTATTACTTGCTGAACAGATGCATGGTCAGACCTATTCTTGAGAAAACTTCCTATGAGTTACTTCGAGGGAGAAAGCCCAACATCATTAACCTAAGATCATTTGGGTGCAAATGTTTTGTGCATAATAATGGCAATGAAGCTCTAGGTAAGTTTGATGACAGAAGTGATGAGGGAATTTTCTTGGGTTACTCTCCACATAGTAAGGCCTATAATGTTTTTAATAAAAGAACTATGTGTGTAGAAGAAAATATCCATATTATTTTTGATAAATCTAATAATTTTGCTAAGAAAGGTATGCAGGATGAAGACTATGACATAGGACTCACTGGTGATGGAGCTCCTAAGAAATCTGAACCTCAATCTGAAGATGGATCCAGAGACCACAAGAAATTGGAAATGATCATGAGGAACAAGAAGAAGAGAGAGCTACTCTGACTGCTAACCAGACTAATGAAGCTATACCTACTGAACCTGTTCCATTGGGTCACTCCTTGGGTGAATCATCTCTGGGTATGCAGACCAGGCCATGGAAACATCAAAGCTCACATCCTTTTGAGAACATCATCTCTAATTCAAATGTAGGAGTGCAAAATAGGTCATCTCTAAGAAATCTATGTGCACTCAGAGTATTTCTCTTAGAGGTTGAATCTGAGACCATCAAGGAAGCTCTAAAGGATCCAGACTAGATTATAGCCATGCAAGAGGAACTAAATCATTTTGAAAGAAGCAAGGTTTGTCACTTGGTACAAAGACCCAAGATTAAAACTGTCATGGTACCAAATGGGTGTTCAGAAACAAGCTGGATAAATAAGGAAATATCACAAGGAACAAGGCCAGACTGGTGGTTCAGGGATACAATCAAGAAGTGGGCATTGTCTATGATGAGACATTTTCACCTGTAGCTAGAATGGGAGTTATAAGAATGTTAATAGCCTTTGCTGCACACATGGAGTTTACCTTGTATCAGATGGATGTAAAGAGTGCATTCTTGAATGGTTATCTGAAAGAGGATGTGTTTGTCAAACAACCTCCCGGGTTTGAAAGTGAAGAATTTACTATGTGTTCAAGTTAGACAAAGCTATGTATGGATTAAAACAGGCTCCAAGAGCTTGGTATGAAAAACTCTCAAAATTCCTCTTAACTAACAACTTTGTAAGAGGAAAGGTGGACAACACTCTGTTTCTTAAGAGCAAAGCCAAGACTGTTCTGATTGTGCAAGTATATGTAGATGACATTATCTTTGGGGATATTGATGAAGCAATGTGTAAGGAAATTGCTGGGATGAAGGGAAATGAGTTTCAAATGAGCATGATGGGTGAACTGAACTTGTTCCTAGGGTTGTAAATCAAGCAAACACCTACTAGAACCATGATATATCAACAGAAATACATCAAGGAACTGTTGAAGAAATTCAGCATGGACTCCCCTAAGTCCATTGGCACTCCCATTGACATTGCAACAAAGATGGACCTTGATGAAGAAAGAAAAAATATTGAAGAGAAATTATATAGAGGAATGATTAGGTCACTGTTATACCTCACAAAAAGTAGGCATGGTATTGTATTTAGTGTGAGACTGTGTGTATGATTTCAGGAAAATCCCAAGGAGTCTCACCTGAAGGCTGTCAAGAGGATACTAAGATATCTCAAGGGGACTTCTGACCTGTTCCTATGATATCCTAGAGGGTACAACTTTGATCTAGTTGGTTATGCTGATGCTGACTATGTAGGTTTTTATGTTGACAGGAAAAACACTTCAGGAACAACACATTTCCTAGGTTCTTGTCTAGTGTCTTGGGGAACAAAGAAGTTGAAATTAGCGGCTTTATCCACAACTGAGGCTGAATATGTGGCAACAGCATCTTGCTGTGCTCAGCTGTTATGGATAAGACAACAACTAAGGGGTCGTTTGGTTGCCAGTTAGATTTATGCAGGTATTAGTTATACATGTATTAGTTATGCAGGTATTAGTTATGTATGTATTAGTTATGCATAAATAAGCAATGCAGAGATTAGTTATGCATGTATTAGTTATGCAGGGATAAGTTATGCACGGTTGAGTTATGTTGGGATTAGTTATGCATGGATTAGTTTTGCGGGGATTAGTTATGCGGTAGTTATATAAGGATTAGTAATATAAATGTAATGTAAGTGTTATTTATTATTAGCTTACTTTATTTTATTAAAATTTTTAGTATAGTTTAATATATTTTTTTAAACAAAAAAATACAAGTTTGAATAAAAGGTATTCTTGTCATTTTGTATTTTAATACAAGTATTACTAATACATGTATATGTTATTCCACCTTCTACCCTACATATATAATACATAGATTCCCTCATAACTTATACATGTATTAGTTATGCGAAAAATACAAACATGAACCAAACATTATATTAGCAATGCTACATTTTATGTGGAAAAGAGGAAAAAATAACCAAACATTATATAACTTATGCTAGCTTCTATGTGGAGATTATTCTTCCCCTTATTTTAACCAAACAATGTATAAAGTTATCCTAGTTTTAATACATGGATAACTCCTCTCTAACCGGCTACTAAACGACCCCTAAGGGACTATGATATTATGTTGATTGTGTTCCTATTTTCTGTGACAACACTAGTGCTATAAACATTGCTAAAAGTTCATGTCAACATAAGAGAACCAAGCACATTGACATTATACACCACTTTCTCAGAGACAATATTGAAAGGGGAATATCTTGATTAATTTCTGTAAAAATGAGGATCAAATTGCAGATATTTTTACTAAAGCTTTGAGTAGGGATCACTTTGAGAGGAACAGACTAGAACTAGGTCTAATCAACACTTTTAACTAGTTGAACCTCAATGATTGGCTGGAAAAATTATAATTAGATGTAGATAGTCAAGTACAATGTGTTTGATTCAAACTCGTGCTTGTATTAAGCACACATACACCTGCTTAGAAAAATCCGGGTGATAACTATGTTGCATGATTCTAATGTGTAGTGCTGAAGCTTTATTGAAGAAACAAGTAAGGAGTTCCTAAGAAGTTGGTTCTTCGACTCAGGTACGTGCCATCTTGTCTTAACTCACTAGGACTTAGTATCCTAAATTATTGCTAAGCTTAGACTTCTAATTCTGTTAGCATCACTTCTAGTTGTTATCTAGTCAAAAAGAAAGGGGGAATCCTAGAGCAATTAGAGTTCAATCACTCCTCAAATCCTAACAGTCAAAGTAACCTTTACAAGAGTCCCGTTTGAACTCAAATTTATTCTTCTTCTCTCTTCTAGTCAAATCAGGAGTAACGTCTTTAAAAGCCCCTTATGATCAGCTTCTCAGAATTCACTGTTTCTGTCAAACCCTAAGCAAGAATCAAGAACCAATTCTCTCTTCTGCCTTCATCTATTTTATTCTCTGATCACCATGCCTAAATCCAGCTAAACTCCTTCTAAAGCAAAATCATCATCCAAGACTGAAGCCAAATCCAAGAACATGAAACCCAAATCCAAAACAAGTGTCAAACCATCAAGTGAACCCGCACCAACACCTGCTCCTTCTCCATCGACATCCTTCACTATACCTACACCGTCATCCCATGTTCCTACTGCTCTCACCATCCCCACCTCCAATGCACCTTCACTTCCAAAACCAACCACCCATGTATTTGTGCCTACTAACAAAAATACCTCTAAGTCAACCAAGATCAAGGCTACTCCAAGAAAATCTGTCAAGAATGTCAAGGTAGTGCCTGGTGCTATTGCTCAAGTGGACACAGTGGACAAGGAAGATATGGTTCAGGGGGAATCAATGCCAGTCATTGCAAGTCAGGTACAACCCCCTCCTTCAAAATTAGATATTTTGGTATCTGCTATAGATGTTGCACCCTTAGATCTCTTCCACCCACAAGTGATAAATCACAAGTGGAGGAACTCATTGTAGAAAAGAGTGCAGGAAATTTGGAGAAAGAGGTAGATACTACTACTATGGTGCCTTTGGTTGAGGGGGAAGGGAGTAAATAACCAGTGCGAAAGAAGACATCTGATGGTCTTTCATTCAGTTGGACAAAGGATGAGGATGATAATGAGGATGAAAAAGAAGAAGGAGTTGTGGACAGTTATGAGGAACATACTACTCAAGGCATAGCTAATGAAGAGGAAAAAAGTGAGAATGAGGGAGATTCCGGTGAAGAGAAGGTGAGTGAAATAGAAGATAGGATAGGTGAACAAGTAGATGATTCTGCAGAAGGAGAAAAGACTAGTGAAGAAGAGGATAACTCTGAGAGTGAAGGCGAGGATCAAGAAAAGGAAAGTGAGAGTGAAGGAGTGAATGAAGAAAGTGAAGAAGAGAATGTGAATATGAGTGAGGAATTGAGAGAGTCTATGACGATTAGGAACACTATCATAGAACCTTCAGAAGAAACAAGTAAAGAGAAAAGGATTGAAGAACCTGGGCCCTTGTTAACTCCTTTCACTGGAGATGAGGAGGTCAACAATGATGTGGATGACTTGCCATTGTCTGAGGTAGGGAAGAAACCCAGGAAGACTCATATGAAAGAAACAAAGTCTACAGTACCAATAAGAAAAGAAGTGGCTCATCCTGCCAGTACTCCTCTTACAAGGATTAAAAGAAAGGCTATTGATGAACAAATCATTAAGGAGTCCTGAGGTGCCAAAAAGCCAAGGAAGCAAGTTTAAATTGTGGAACCTGTGATTGAGTTGGATGGAGAAGATGAGTCTGAGTCTTCTTTGCTAGGAGAGTCCTTTACACAAAAGAGAAAGGTTTCCAAAGCTACAAAAACTGTACTCCATTTGCAAGGGCCAGTATAGGAAAGAAGAGAAAGAATGTTCCAGTTGTGGTTGATAGACTCACAGAGTTAAGGAATAGAAAAATGCTTAATAAGAAGATTCTTGCAGACACTGATGAAAAAGGGATGGCTCAACTGTTTGAAATTCTTGAGCTACAAGGATGAAAGCACATATTTGTCAAAGCTTTTCCCCCTGTATGTGTTCCTGTTGTGGTGGAGTTCTATGCAAACTTACAGTTTGATGGAAAGGTAGTCAAAAATAAGGTAAGGGGGTTTGAAATGGAGTTTGATGCTAAGGAGTTGGGGATGCTTCTGAATATTTCTTCTTTAGGATTTGACAATTACTTGAAGAAACAATGGCCATCCATAGACAATGATGTTGACACAGGAATTGTGGTCACAAGGAAGTTCTCCCAAAAGTTTGAACTGGATGCTCCGCAGAAGGTGTACAAGACTGATATGACTCTTTTCCACAAGTTCCTATTTCACTTTGTCAATTCCTGCATTTTGCAGAGGTTTGAGAGAAGGCATGAAGCTACCGTGTTGGACATGACTGTAATAGAACTACTTGACACTAGTAGACATATCAATCTCCCTAGCCTGATGATTCAACATATGGCAAGTGCTGCAGACACTTCCAAGTCTAAGCATGCTATGCTTTATGGCTTCATGCTAACTGAGCTATTTGACAAGATCAACATTGCATTGCCTAAGCTTAAATATGGAAATCACAATGATATTTTAGATGATGTTACCCTCAAGCAGTGTGGCTATGAGGATATCAAGGCTAGGGATCAACAAGATATGTTATTCTCCTTGGAAGTAGCAGGCAACATAACTCAGTAAGAGGTTGGAGTTAGCCGTTGAAGAAAATGCCAAGCTTCGTGAAGACAATGATGAGATGAGAAAAGAACCAGAAAGCTTAGGGAAGAGCTCATAAGAGATAGGGAAGCTCTTGCCAACAGATTTTCACTCTTGTGAAAGCATTGACCACCTTCACCTCTTACCCATGAACCTGTTCCTTTCTAGTGTCCTTAGTTTCTTTTGCTATCCCAGTGATGCTTGAATCTTTTTTCTTTCTATTTTAGTCTGAGTAGCTTGCAATATGTCTAGTTTATTTTGGTCTAATGTTTTAAGATAAGGCCTTGGGCTTCTGTTGGAACTACTAAATAACTTCTCTTTCACTGTTTTTAATGCATTGTACAATATTGGATCATCAACCTAGTCTGTTTGCCTTGATAATTCTTGAGCTTATGCTGTAGGCCTTGAATTGTACATTAACTATGCTTCATATGTCTAACATCTTTTTGTTTTTTTCCGATGATGCCACAAGGGAAAAAATAAAGTTGGGGTTGTGATATGTCGGGTTATGGTACTTGTTGTGATTACCTGGTTCTTGTGTGTACAAATTGTTGCGCATTGAGATTTTGATGATTAACAAAGTTTATTTAGATGCAATATTTGAAGAACCAGGTCCTCAATGTAGCTGCTTAATTGTTCTAAAAACCAGCTCCTCAGGGTAAAGGACCAACTCCTCTAGTTGATGGATATACGTCTGTGCAAGATAGTAACTTTATCTCAAAGTTACCCAGGTACGAGTTTGATGGAAGAAGGATGCTACATGTGATAAGGGTTGTTGCTCAAGAAGATGCGAATATATCAGTAAGAGACAAGGGTCCCAAAACTTGTGGAGTCCTTAGAACAGTAGGAGTCCTATCAGACAAGAAGCCATCTATGCATAAGACTCCTGAAGATCTTGAAGTCCAGGCATTTAAATACTATCTATTTTGGACTTCTGATTTTTATCCTTTTACACATCAACTGAAGAACTATGTTTGTTTACTCTAGTCGAGTACCACTGTTGTGTTTTTCTTGAGTCAGTCTAGTGAATGTGTTTTAGAGAATGCAGTTGTAATCAAAATGTCACAAACAATTAGTGAGTTGGAGTGAGTGTTTGCTTTACAAGTTAGAGTAACTTGTAAATCAAATAGTCGTATTAGGAGTACTCGAGAGTATTAAATTACAGTCTTGTAATTGATACATTTTGGCTCATTGTTTTTAGTGGAGTTAAAGTTGAAAATCCTATGCAGTAAGTCGTGGTTTTTGCACCTTTTGAGGCAAGTGATTTTCTACATAAAATTTTTTGTGTTTTACGTTACTGTTTATTTTACTTCACGTTTAAGAAACACGGTAAAGAACCAAGTTCTTTAGTAATTCAACAGGGCACTCAAACTAATATTTTATCTTTTTGAATATAACTTATACACATCGATAGTGTTACACAATCGGTATATTTTAAGGATAAAATCCAAGCACCACGGGCACAACCCGCAACAGGGGTTGCAATGCGTCCGGCATAAATTGCCTAGCAAAGATATAACAAATATTTGTAGTAATATTCCCATTATACAAACATTCTGTCCCAAATCGAATTTGACTAAAAAACGCATCTGTAATATTATGCCATCCAAATTTCCTAGGATGAGGGCCACCTCTTGACCAATCAACCCAAGTAATCGTCTTGTCAGAATTCATTTGAGGATATAAAATGTTCAGTAAAGTTGGCAAATAATGTTCATCATTGTAACATGGAGCTTGGCAATGTTCTTGAAAAATAGGGTAAAACTTGCGATCTGAAGCAATCTTCACAGCAAGTGATCGATCA
>AWOL01S0122969.1:0-15236 GCA_000715115.1 Nicotiana otophora
CCAGAGACGCCCGTCGAGACCCCTAACACCTCTCTCACAGCCTCCCTAATACAGTCTGCTGTCACTGACCACATAGTGCTCGCATCACCGCTGCTCCTCCAAATAATATAATTGGATATTTTATTTTTTTACATTTTCAAAACATAAAAGCAGCACTACCATCACCATATCCTAACATGTGTATCTATTCTTTTTTTGTTGCTTTTACCCCTTCTATATCTATCTGTTTTGGGATTTGATTAATTTGAACTCGTGTTGGAATTACGTTATACTTTAAAGGGTAACTCGTTTTCTATTAAAAACGATTTCATAACCGGAGCTCGAACTTAAAATCTCCGTAAAGAATGGAACGGTCCTTACCACTCTATTACAACTTGTTGCGGCAGATGGACCCTAGACTTATGGGACTTATAATTTATAAGCACTTGTACCTATTTTTCTCTCTCACTCTCTTATGTAAATAAAAGCACTGCTTGCTTATCCTTTAGTCAAATGAGTGTCTTTTGGAAAAACTCAAAAGATCTTGGAAGTTATGGACCATCCACAAGACACAAAACGTTCGAGTCAAGTAAAGAGATTCCAAAAAAACAAGTCACATGCATTCCATTAAGACAACTTGCGAAATTTCCACAAAATTGGCAGTAACCCCGACCCCATATGTATGTCCGATTCATATCAATGTCACATTCTTCAAATTTTGATACGTTAGCCAACATATCTTTTTTATGGCTCTCTCATTTCTTTCTTTCTTTCTGTTTTTTCACTTGAAAAATAATAGCTCCACATAACTTATCACATGGGTTTAGTTGCGTTGTTTACCGGGCCTGGTTCTCGTTTTTAACTCAATCAAATTATTTTATTTTAAAGAAAACAAATATAGTTCGGTGCACAACGTATCTTTCGTTGACTCAAGGAAATGGCCGTATTTCAAGGAATATAATACATACAGTCTACTCTAATGCAAGCATTAATGGTTACTTCCGCGACTCGAACTCATGTAAGGAGACAACTTTATATAAATAATCTTTGGCAAAAATTTCCATGATCGCTCTCTAAATCATTTATCCATCCTGATATCTGTATTCAAAATTTTATGTTAGTGACTGTGGGGTACGTACCATCAGATCGACGATTATTCTGAATTTACGGTTGCTAATCCGTCATATTTCGTATTTAATAAAAGTTGTTCAATTATATGTAAAAAGTAATTCAAGAAGAGGATAATCAAACCCGTGATTACTATACTTTATATATATATATAACAATGAAAAGAATAGGCAATAGCAATGTAAAGAAAATTGAATTTTCACACCTCCCTTTTCTCCTTTCCCACCCGACCCAATAGGTAGTTAAAGTATTCATATCAATATTACATCGACTCATTTATCTTCCACCACTGTGGATTGTGTTAGAATGGAGAGAATACTTAAACAAAAGTCTTGAAAATTTGAGCACTGGAATGGAAAAAAAAAACTTGGTAGGAAATATTATTCCTTTAATGGGCCTTACACCGAACAAATTCGAATTAGGGATTTTTACCTTCCTATATACTATTTGAAACTTTATTACTAAAAATATCCATGTTTAGTTAATTACCCGACCTAAACAAGTTTTGTTTACAAAATATATACATTCCACCTTAAAAGACTCACAATCCATTATTAGTGTCTTCAATCAAGGAATTTAGTTACACCATTTTTCCTTTTTTTTCTCCTCTTCTCTTTCCTTATTTTTCTTCCGCCTTAACTAATGAATGGTGGAGAACAAAAATATACTCATTGCTAAGTTATGATGCGCATATTCATCTGACTTTCAATGTTATCAATATTTTATTCTCCTAAAATGGGCTTTTATACCGTTGTATCCCTATAATCGTTTGAAACACTTTCTCTACTCGCAATTTCAATGGCCACCATAATTAAAGAAAAGATGATGTACTTTAAAGTGGCAGTAGCAGCGATTGCGGAGGGTCTCAAATTCACCAATTCGCCCGCTGTTAAAATCAAAGTTTAAAAAGAAAGTCAAAAATGTAAGCAAAAGAAAAAGATCCAAAAACTAAATTTATACAACTAATTATATATTATACAACTTAACTACAACTTATCTATAACTTTCATATATTATTTCTACATAGTTAAGCTCAACTACAATATCATACAACTTAAATATAATTTTTATACAATATATCTTTTATATATTTTGTATCTGATTAATACATAGTAAAAATAAATACCATACAGCTAATTATATATTATACAACTTATCTACAACTTTCATACATTATTTTTACCCAGTTATATACAACTACAATATCATACAACTTAAATATAATTTTTATACAATATTGTTCAACTTTCATATAATATTTAAATTAAAAAATATATATAAACAACAGAATACAATTTTTCTATAATTTTACTACAACTTTACTATAATTTCGTAAGTATAATGCATGCCATGTTTTCTTCTTCTTCTTCTTCTTCTTTTTCTACGAGTTTCAATCTAAAATTCAGCCAAAATCAAGTCTAATCTTCACCAAAACACCCTCAAAATTGAGATATAAACTCCAAATAATATTTTTAATTGTTTGCAACAACACCCAATCCAAACAAATAATGATTTTTGAAAACCCAAATTCGAATTCAAAGCTTCAAAGCTTTTTAATGGCTGTCAATGGTAGAATTGCTCCTCTCTTTTTCTTTACTTTACATTACTGGAATTAGAGATTGAGAAATAGAGAGAGACGTAGAGAGAATTTCCAATTATTTGCAACAACACCCAATTTAAACAAATAATATTTTTTGAAAATCCAAATTCTAATTCAAAGCTTCAAAGCTTTTTAATGGATGTCAATGGTGGAATTGCTGCTCTCTTTTCCTTTGCTCTATATTACTGGAATTAGGGATTGAGAGATAGAGAGACGTAGAGAGAGAGAGAGCATAGGAGAGAGAGAGAGAGAGAGGGAGGGAGGGAGAGAGAGAGAGAGAGAGAATAAGGATGGAAAATAATTGATTCATAATATAAAAAGATACTCATTTAATTCCTAAAGTGTATATAATTGGTAAATTTGTATATATGATGTAATTAAATTGAAACTGGAAGGTAATAAAGTTTCACATAGTGTATAGGAATGTAAAAATTCCTTCGAATTATGCGAGATTTCACCTCGAAGATTGGGTTTAAATTAAAAAAGACTCATATATGTTAGAACAAGGATTACAACAATATTAGAAAACAAAAAATAAACTTACTTGGCTTAGAGGCACATAGAGAAAATATTTCTTGAAAATAGTTGGACTCTCTTCCACGAGCAAACGGAAGAATAAATGACAACTATATCTCCGGAATTCAACTAAGCCACACAATAAGTAGCATTCAAGAACATGTTGCTCTTTTTATTCTTGAATCTATGTTTTCACCATTTGATCAATGTCTCTTATAATATTTTAAGAAAAAAGTAGTATGTGACTTGCTTGTATTTTTCAAAGAAAATCAGCCCTATTTATAGGCTAAAGACTCTTGAAAGACAAGTTTATCATTTAATAAGATCATGAATATATTCATGAATTTGGAAGATCAAATGTATTTGCTAAAACCAAAATGTATGTAGTAAATCAAGAATGAATTCACATTCATTCACTTTGAAAAATAATAATCTTTTATAAATACATTAATTTATCAAATACATTATTTCAAATTTATTGAAACACTTATTCCAATAATCCTCCACTTGTTTCAAGAAATTTTGAAAATTTTGAGACATTAATCTAGTAATATGCATCAATAATGGTGTCTTTTGGACTTGAACCATTAGCTAGTGAAGACATTCTAAATCATTGACTATTTGATGAACGAATCTTGAACTAAGTAGTTCATTGAATGAAGTAGAAATTACCTTACGCACATTACTATTTTTTCGGTGAAAATCGATATCCTTTGACACCGTACGGCCATGTGTCATGAATCCTTTTATCTAAGTGCTTTAAGATTTTCCTGTAAATTTTTTTATGAAAGCGGCCTCCACTTCGCACTTAAAGCGGTGAATTCATCAAGAGTTACTTTGCATACTCCGATCAAATAGTCTATGAATTCATTAAGAGAAATTAATCGCACCCTCCTTCACAATAAAGTATCGATAAATCTATCAAGAGTGTTCCTACACACCCCAACCGAAATCGATCTTATAGATTTATTAAGAGAATAAAATCTCATCCTCCTCTACAGTAGGAATATGCACATCTATCACAAATTTTCTGAAAATAAAAATTTGATTAATGTGCTCAATTATTGTAACATAACTTGTTTGTCCCTTTAAACCTAAGATGATATGATTAGGTAGGGTTTCTATAAAGAACAATCAATTTACAACATGTTTTATTCTTATCCCTTTACAAGTCTCTACCACCAACTATTTGCCTAATCCTTTAGACAAAGGATTTGCTAAATTAAACCTGGATTTCACATATTGAAGGGATATTACGCCATCCTCCAATAATCTTCTCACATGATTGTGTTTAAAACAAACTTGTCTTGATTTGCCATTATAACAATCACTCGCAGCCCGAAATATAGCAGCTTTATTATCACAATAGATAGTCAAAGGTGGCACTGGCTTACTCCATAGAGGAATATCTACCAGAATACTTCTAAGCCAATCAGTTTCTTCTCTAGTAGAAGACATAGCTATAAATTCTGATTCCGTTGTTGAGTGAGTAATACATGTTTGCTTCTTTGATTTCCATGAGATTGCTCCTCCAGCCAAAGTGAAAATCCAAGCAGTAATAGACTTAGAGTCATTCGGATCAGAATTCCAAGTAGCATCACTATAGCCTTCAAGAACTGCTGGAAATGTAGAATAATACAGGCCAATATTAATTGAACCCTTTAAGTACCTTAAAACATGAATTAAGGCATTCTAATGCTCAACTCCGGGGTTACTAGTGAACTTGCTCAAGGTTCCTACTGCATAACCAATATCTGGCCTAGTGCAATGCATGGCATACATTAGACACCCAACAATCTGAGAATAAGTCAATTGATCAACACCATCACTAGAGTTCTACACTTGTTTGATGCTAGTATCAAATGTAGTAGGAGTAGGCTTATCGTCAAAATGATCAAATCTCTTTAGAACTTTCTTAATATAACTTGATTGAGTAAGAGTCAAACCATTAGCTGATCTTACAATTTTAATGCCCAAAATCACATCAGCTTCTCCAAGATCTTTCATTTCAAATTGAGAAGCAAGAAATTATTTAGTTTCGTTGACCCTTTCAATATCAGTTTCAAATATCAACATGTCATCTACATATAGACAAATTAGAACACAAGAGTTTCCTTGAAATTTACTAAATATGAAAATATCACCATCATTACTTAAATAGCCATTAGAAATCATAATTTTTTGAAATTTCTCATGCCATTGCTTTGGAGCTTGTTTTAATCCATAAAGAGATTTAAGAATCTTACAAACTTTATGTTCCTAACCAGGAATGACAAATCCTTCTGCTTGTTTCATGTAAACTTCTTCATCTAAATCTCCATTCAAAAATGCAGTCTCCACATCCATTTGATGAATTATCAATCCATGAATTGCTGCTAAAGCAACTAAAAGCTGAATGGATGTGATCCGCACTACTGGTGCAAAAGTATCAAAATAATCAATATATTTCATTTGAGTAAAACCTTTTGCCACCAAACGCGTTTTGTAACTTATCTAAAGTACCATCAGACTTCAATTTCTTCCTTAAAACCCATTTGCAGCCAATAGGCTTATATCCAGGAGAAAGATCTGATACAATCCACGTGTTATTTGACATGATAGAATGCATTTAATCATCAATAGCTTCACGCCAAAAAGTGGCATTATGTGAAGACATTGCTTCAGCATAACTTTCAGGATCTTTTTCTATCAAATAGACTTGAAAATCAGGTCCAAAATCTCTTGGTTTGATTGATCTAGAACTACGTCTTGGTTGACTTTCTTTCAATGATTCAACTACATTTCTTGTAAGAGGAGGTGTAGAAGAACTTGTCACGACCCGAAATTTCCAACCGACGGGACCGTGATGGAGCCTAACATTTCACTTGCTAGGCAAGTCAACGTTAGAGAATCATTAACCAATTTTTTATTTCTATTCAGTAATTAAAAATAATTAACTAAGATGGAATATAATAAGTGCGGAGTATCATAAAATTATATTAACTACTACCACCCGGATCTGGAGTCACCATTCACGAGAATTCTAGAATTTACGACAAGTAATAGTCTGAAAGAAATACAACTGTCTGAATGAAAGAAAATAGTATGAGATAAAAGATAGACAGGGGCTTCAAGGTCTGTGAACGCCGATAGATCTACCTTGAGTCTTCGGACAGCGGACCAGTAGCAAATCTCGATCAACCTGAGCCGGTATCAAAATCTGTACAGAAAGTGCAGAGTGCAACATCAGTACAACCGACCCCATGTACCGGTAAGTGTCGAGCCTAACCTCGGCGAAGTAATGACAAGGCTAGGACAAGACACCCACATATAACCTGAACAATATAATCATGCTAGTGGCAACAACAGTAAATAAAGAAATAATGCATAATTAATAGGAAGGGGACATACAGTGGGGAATACAACATAAAGAGTGAAAATAATCAAAAGACAGAATTAAACAGAAAATCCTTAAACGAATTGAGCAATTAAAACAACAAAGGAAAAATGCACGGCATCACCCTTTGTGCTTTTACTCTCAACCTCACCAAGTAACAAATAAGACTGCACGACATCACTCTTCGTGCTTTTACTCTCTTCCTCACAATATAAATAATTCATGCACGGCATCACCATTCGTGATTTATACTCTTCCTCACAATATAATTAAATTATGCACGGCATCACCCTTCGCGCTTTACACTCTTCCTCACAATATAATTAAATTATGCACGACATCACACTTCGTTCTTTACACTCTTCCTCACAATATAATTAAGTTATGCACGGCATCACCCTTTGTGCTTTACACTCTTCCTCACAATTCACAGAATCAATAACAACGGATAAAGAGAAGTTTCACAAGAAATCAATATTTCATCAATGATTACTTTCACAATTTAACATCTCGACCTCAAATCAATATTAACAATATTATCGACCTTGGTGGAACCGGATACAAGTCTCCCAACATTTCAACAACAACAATAAGCATGGATAACAAGATTTAAGACTACAATTTGTAAGAAATAGAATTTCACTCGCATACTATGACTCGACCACAACGTATAGATGCTCGTCACCTCAACTATAAGTCGTATTCAACAACAAAACACGTAGCAAATACTCACACAATACCTATTCCCCCAAGCCAAAGTTAGGCACAACACTTACTTCGCTCTTAAGGCCACTTAATTCTCAATCACAACTTTTCCCTTAGAATTTACCTCCAAACCACTCGTATCTATTCAAAAATGACTGAATAATATCAAATATTACTAAAGAAATTAATTACATTTCATAAATTAAATTTCACAATTTTTTCTCTAAAAAGTCAAAAAATTGACCCCGGGCCCGCTTGGTCAAAACTCGAGGTTCGGACCAAAATTATTTTACCCATTCATCCCCGAGCCCGATTATATAATTGGTTTTGCAATCCGACCTCAAATTGTGGTCTAAATCCCCAAATTCCCGAAATCCCTCGTTTCTACCCTAACCCCTAATTCTACTATAAAAACTCTAGATTTTAGGTTAAAAATTCAAGAAATATAATGGGTAATTGAAAGAAAATGGTTTAGAATCACTTACCAACAATTTGGGAAAGAACATGACTCTTGGAAATCGCCTCTACCCGTTTGGTTCTTGAAAACTATTGAAGAAATGGCTCAAACCCGTGTTTGGAGTCTGTTTTAAGTCATTGGACAGGCCTTCATCGCGTTCGCGAGAGGCCTGTCGCGATCGCGATGCACAGCGGCCTAAGGCCTTCACATTCTCGAGTCTTTCTACGCGTTCGCATAAGGCAACTCCCCCAAGCCTTCGCGTTCGCGACACAGTGGATGCGTTCGCGTAGAAGAACATAACCAACTCTCCCCCAGGTCCCCAAGTGCTTCGCGTTCGCGATGATCAGGTCGCGTTCGCGACCAGGCCTCCGCGTTCGCGAAAAAGAATTCTCAGCCTCAACAGATTACTCTTCGCGTTCGCAAGAGGACCTTCGCGAACGTGAAGAAGGACATGCCAGACACCAGAATCTGCAGAAAACCAGATTTTTCCCAAGTCCAAAACATCCCGTGACCTATCCGAAACTCACCCGAGCCCTTGGGACTCCAAACCAAACATGCACACAAGTCTATAAACATCATACAAACTTCCTCGCGTGATCAAATTGCCAAAACAACACCTAGAACTACAAATTTAAGCACCAAATCAAATGAAATTTTCAAGAACACTTTAAAATTTCTATTTTCTCAACTGGACGTCCGAATCACGTCAAATAAACTCTGTTTCTCACCAAATTTCACAGACAAGTCTTAAATATCATAATGAAACTGTACCGGGCTACGGAACAAAAATACGGACCTGATACCAACAACGTCATGCATCAATCAATTCTTAAAAACAATTAATTTTCAGACTTTTAATGTTTCTCAAAACTTTATAACTTGAGTTAGGGACCTCCGAATTCGATTCTGGGCATATGCCCAGGTCCCATAATTCGATACGGACCTACCGGGATCGTTAAAATATGGATTCGGACCTGTTTATCAAAAATATTGACAGAAGTCAACTAAAATTAACTTTTAAAGTAAAAATTCATATTTTCATTAGTTTTCAACATAAAAGCTTTCCGGAAACGTGCCCGGACTGTGCACGCAAATTGAGGAGGGTAAAAATGAGATTTTTAAGGCTTAAGAGCACAGATTCGAGTTCTAAAGTATAAGATGATCTTTTGGGTCATCACAGAACTTGTATCTTATTTTGGAGATCCTTCTTTCTTAGGAAAAATATGCTCAAAAAGGTTAGCATGTACAGATTCAACAATTATGTGTGTACTTGGAATTTCAAGATTTAAGAATCTATAAGTCTTACTGATTAGAGAATAATCAATAAACACAATCAATTCCTCTATAGACAACCTTAGCCATATGTTAATCTGGTAATTTAACATGAGCCAAATAACCCCACACTTTAAAATAATTAATATTTGGCTTTCGATTCTTCCAAAGTTCATAAGGTGATGTATCAAATTTCTTGGAAGGAATTCGGTTTAAAATATGACAGGCTAAAAATAAAGCTTCAGTCCACAAATTTTCAGGCACACCAAATCCATAAAGCATAGAATTAACCATTTCTATGAAAGTCCTATTTTTCCATTCAGCTATACCGTTTTGTTGTGGTATATAGGACATAGTCAATTGTTTCTCAATACCTTCTCTTTCACAAAAATCAATAAAATCTGAACTCAAGTACTCTCTACCTCTATCAGATCTAATTGATTTAATTTTCAAACTCAATTTATTCTCAACTATCTGCTTTATATGTTTTGAAAGTCTCAAAGGCCTCATATTTTGTTCTTAGCGGAAAGACATATGTATATCTTGAATGATCATCAATTAAAGTAATAAAGTATCTATTTCTATTACGTGACAAAAAATTCATCTCACAAATATCAATGTGGATTAATTCCAAAAGTGTGAATTTTCTTTGAACTGACTTAAAAGGCTTTTTTGTTATCTTGCACTTACTACAAGACACTGTCATGATCCGGAATTTCCACCATCGGGACTGTGATGGCGCCTAATATTTCACTTGCTAGGCAAGCCAACAATAGAGATTATTAAGCCAAATTCTTATTACATTCAGTAAATAACAACAAATAAGCTAAGATGAAATATAGCGAGTGCGGAATAATATAAAAACTGCATTAATTACTACCACCCGGATCTGGAGTCACAATTCACGAGCATTCTAGAATTCACTATAAATAATAGTCTGAGAGAAATACAACTGTTTGAATGAAAAAAATAGTAAAATAGAAAAGATAGACGGGGACTTCAAGGTCTGTGAATGCCGACAGATCTACCTTGAGTCTCCGGATAACGGGTCCAACAGCTAAAATCTCGATCAACTTGAGCCGGTACCAAAATCTGCATAGAAAGTGCAGAATGTAGTATGAGTACAACCGACCCCATGTACTGTTAAATGTCGAGTCTAACCTCGGCGAAGTAGTGACGAGGCTAGGACAAGACACTTACAAATAAACCTGTGCAATATATATCAATATATACAATAATAATAACAACTAAAGAAGCAAGGCAAGGAATATTGGGAAGGGGACATGCTGAGGGGATTACATGGCAAGGAATCACAACATGAATGAGAACATGATCAATCGATATATCTTTAACAGAAAAAAACAAGTAAACACAGTAAAGGAAAGTGCACGGCATCACCCTTCGTGATTTTAATCTCAACCTCACCATAAGAAACAATAGAAAACGGCACGACATCACCCTTCGTGCATTATCACTCACTCACAAAACGTTGCACGACATCACCCTTCGTGCTTTAACACTCTCCCTCACCAAGACAATGAACAATAACAACAGGGAGATAGAAATATCAAGAACAAGTCTTACTTCAACATTCAATTCCACGTTACTAACCTCAACTTTGAGTCAATACCCAATCAATATCATGAACAATATGATCAAGGAATACCACGATTACAATAATAAGACTCACTCGCATGTTATGACTAAATAACAACGCATAGGTACTCGTCATCTCACTTATACGTTATACTCAACATACAAACACGTAGCAAATAAGCGAATAATGCCTAATCCCTCGAGCCAAGGTTAACCACGATACTTACCTCGCTCTGAAGGCCACTCAACACTCAATCACAGCTTTTCCTCTAGAATTCACCTCCAAACCACTCGTATCTGTTCAAGAACGACTCAATAATATCAAATATTGCTAAAGGAATCAATTACATTGCATAGATTTAGATTTTCCAAACTTTCGCCCAAAAAGTCAAAAATCGACCCCGGGCCCACTTGGTCAAAACCCGAGGTTCGGACCAAAATCTATTTACCCATTCACCCCGAGCCTAAATATGCAATTAGTCTTGGAATCCGACCAAAATTTGAGGTGTAAATCTCAATTTTTCAAAAATCCCTAATTCTACCCAAACCCCCAATTTCTACCATGGAAATTCTAGATTTTAGGTTGGAAATTCATGAAATGTAATGGGTAATTGAAACAAAATGGTTTAGAATCACTTACCAACACTTTGGGGAAGAATTTAGCTTGGGAGAATCGTCTCTAGGCCGTTTGGCTTTTGAAAAGTTGAAAGAATGGCTTAAGTCCCGTAATGGGACTGTTTAATAGCTGGGCGACAGTGTTCATTGCGTTCGCGAGGATACTGTCGCATTCGTGAAGAGCTGAGCTTGCCAAGCTTACGCGATCGCGAAATTCTTATCGCGTTCTTGAAGGCTACTCCCCCTAGCCTTCGTGTTCGTGAGTCCTTGCTCGTGTCCGCGATGAAGAGTGACTGACTCCCTCCCCCAAGTCCCAAACACTACGCGTTCGCGTTGAGCTGGTCGCGTTCGCAAAGAGTAAAGCCCTCATCGCTCCGCGTTCGTGAAGAAGAAAACCCCAGCCATCCCAGTTTCTACTTCACGTCCGCGAGAGTGCCTTCGCGAACGCGAAGAAGGAAACCAGAAGGCACCTGAAACTGCAGAAAAACCAAATTTTTCTAAGTGCAAAACACCCCGAAGCCTATCCGAAACTCACCCGAGCCCTCGGGGTTCCAAACCAAATATGCACGCAAGTCCTAAAATATCATACGAACTCGCTGGCCGCGATCAAATCGCCAAAATAACACCTAAAACTACGAATTGAACACCAAATCAAATGAAATTTTCAAGAAAACTTTAAAACTTCTATTTTCACAACCGGATGTCCGAATTACGTCAAATCAACTCTGTTTCTCACCAAATTTCACAGACAAGTTTTAAATATTATAGTGGACCTGTACCGGGCTCTAGAACCAAAATACGGACCCGGTATCAACAAAATTAAATATCAGTCAATTCTAAAAATCCTTAAACTTCCAAACTTTTAATTTTTTAATCAAAATTCCATGTCTCGAGTTAGAGACCTCGGAATTCGATTCTGGGCATACACCCAGGTCCGTTTGCTAAAAATATTGACCGAACTCAACTTAAATTGATTTTTAAGGCAAAAATTCTCTTTTTATCAGTTTTTAACATATAGGCCTTCCGGAAGAACACTCGGACTGCGCACGCAAATCAAGAGAGGTTAAGATGAGGTTTTTAAGACCTCGAAATGTAGAATTAAGTTCTAAAATATAAGATGACCTATCGGGTCATCATAAACACTTAACAATATGATCTTTTCCATAATTTTTAATTAATTTATGATTTACCATAAGTTGAATGGATCTAAAATTCACGTGACCTAGACGTTCATGCCATAAATCCAGAGACTCCACAATATAAGCACACAATATTTTCATTATCAATATTGAGTTTGAACATGCCATTTGTAGCATAGCCTTTTCCTACAAACATGTCCTTCTTAGATAAAATAAATTTCTCTGACTCAAAAATTATTTTAAAATCATGCTTCGAAAGTAGTGTACCTGACACCAAGTTCTTCTTAATGAAAGGAACATGCAATACATCTTTCAACTGACCATTTTTCCGGAAGAAAACTTCAACTCAACAGTTCCTTTTCCTACAACCTTGGCAGAGGACGAGTTTCCCATATACATGACTTTATCATCCCCCACTAATTCATAGGTCTTAAAAATATTTCGATCATCTAATATGTGATGAGTTACATCGGTGTCTATCCACCATTCAACTTGATTTTCTACTACAAATGCTTCTGTGACCATCGCTACAAGTTCATCATTTATATTGTTGTTGACTTTTCCTTTCTTCTTTTCAACTTTAAAAATTTTACAATCACGAGCATAGTGACCAATTTTATGACACTGATAACACTCACTTGACTTAGAATTAGCACTAGTACGCTTAAAATTTTTACTTATCTTTATCTTTGTAAATTTCTTATTATCCGGTTCCCTTTTGGTTGATTTCTCTTCAACTACATGAGCTTTCATGACAGGTTCCTTAAAAATATTATTATCACGATTTCTAGTCTCTTGTTCAATTTACAAATATTGCAACAATTGTTCAAGAGTCAAATCTTCCTTCGTATGTAAAAATTTGGTTATGTACTCTTTCCATGACATATGAAGTTTTGAAATAATAACACCGACGTGAAAGTTTTCATCAATATTAATTCTAGAAATAGCAATTTTATTATTTATAAATTGGAATTCTTGCACATGATCAATGATTGACTTGTCATCAATCATCTTGAATTCCATATAATTTGAAACAAAGTGTAATGACCCAACCGGTCATTTTAACTTTCAGAACTTCGTTCCCTAAAAATAAAACTTTCAGTATGTGCTTGTAATAATTTATGACTTGCGGGGATGGTTGGGTCGAGATTTGAAAGTATTTGGGATGAAACCGGAACACTTGATTCCTTAAGTTGGCCTTAAAGTGCTAAGTTTGACTTCAGTCAACATTTTGAGAAACGATCCCGGAATAGAATTTTGATAATTCCAACAGGTCCGTATGGTGATTTTGGACTTAGGAGCGTGTTCAAAATTTTATTTGAAAGTCCGTAGTTAAATTAGGCTTGAAATGGCTAAAAATAAGAATTTAAGTTTGGAAGTTTGACCGATAAGTTGACTTTTTGATACCGGAGTCGGAATCCAGTTTCGAAAATTTTCATAGCTCCGTTATGGCATTTATGACTTGTGTGTAAAATTTGAGGCCAATCGGAGTTGATTTGATAGGTTCCGACATCGAATGTAGAAGTTGAAAACTCTTAGTTTCATTAAGCTTGAATTGGGGTATGATTCATGGTTTTAGCATTGTTTGATATGATTTAGAGATTCGACTAAGTTCGTATAATATTTTAGTACTTATTGGTATATTTGGTTGAAGTCTTGAGGGCCTCGGGTGAGTTTCAGATGGTTAACGGATCAACAATTGGACTTAAATAGTTGCTGCAATTTTTTTCTCTTATGCTGAAAATTCTGGGCTGAGATCGAGCTCCCATGATCGAGCTCGCAAGATCGAGCTCCCAAAAATCGAGCTCCCAAGAACGAGCTCCCATGATCGAGCTCGCAAGATCGAGCTCCCAAAAATCAAACTCTCAAGATCGAGCTCCCAAGATCGAGCTCTTGAGATCGAGCTCCCAAGATCAAGCTCCCAAGATCGAGCTCCCTGAGATCGAGCTCCCTGAGATCGAGCTCCCAGGATCGAGCTCCTTGATCAAACTGGACAGAGCTGTAAGTTATAAAAACAGAGGGCATTCGTCCCATTCGTCATTTTTAACAAATTGGAGCTTGAGCAGAGGCGATTTTTGATAGATTTTCAAGGAAAAGACATTGGAGTAAGTGATTCTAACTTGGATTTAGTCTATAAACATAAATATATCATTGTTCTCATCATTTAATTAGTGTTTTGAGATTGAAATTTGGAAAATTTTAGAAATCTCATAGAAACGAATTTTCGAGATTTCGGTATCGATTCGGAGCCAGATTTGAGTGAAACTGGTATGGTTGGACTCGTAATTGAATGGGTTGTCGGATTTCGTAATCTTTGATAGATTCTGAGACGTGGGCCCCACGCCCCACGGACGAATTTTTAATTAATTTCGGGATTTTTATTTAAAATGTAGTATTTTCTTATAGAATTGATTCCTATAATTTTTAGTTAGTGTATCAAATTATTTTGGCTAGATTCGAGCCAGGCAGAGTTGGATAATCGTGGAAAAGGTCTTATAGTGGATTAAATTGGAGTAAGATGAGGTAAGTCACTTGTCGAATCTTGTGAGGGGAAAATTACCTCATAGGTGATTAAAATTAAATAATTATTGATAATTGTGGGGGCTACGTACGCACGAGATGACGAGAATCCGTGCGTAGCTACTATTAATGCTAAAGTCCGGGTAGTTTAGGTCTCAAAGCATGCATTACTTGTGTAAATAGTATTCTTTGATTAATTAATATTAATTGATATATATAAATATATTGTGAATTGTTAGATAAAGATATTAAATGATGAAAATCTCATAAGCTTGATTTTCTGTTTAAATCAATTAATTGTTAAAAGAAATTATTCTCCTCCCGAATTTATCT
>AWOL01S0122987.1:1140-16116 GCA_000715115.1 Nicotiana otophora
AGCCGAAGCCGAGCCGAGCGAGCGAGCGACGACGACGGCGCGAGGCTTGCTTTCTTCTTAACTCTTTAAGAGCTACAAGAAGAGCAATCATATATATACCCACCAAAAATGTCTTCCACTTCCAATATGGGACAATGTCTTATGATTAAGAGGGGGAAACTTAAAATTTTACTCAAAATTTCATTTTCCCTCCATTTCCCATTCACCCTCATTTTAAGAATATTACATCTTAAAACATTAAAACCTCAACAGCGAATTCCCTACGAGAAGGGTCAGGCGACCATCTCAAGGCGCATCACGACCTACAGGTAAAAAAAAGCAGTTTATTCATGATCTGTGCATCTATTTGCGGTACTCTATGATTCACATGAAGTCGTTGAATTTGCAATTTGCTGGGGAATTTGGAGCCTAACAATATTTATGTTTGTATATTCTATCTCCTGGACATACAATGGACCATCTCTACTATGTTTATCACAAGTGAAGTTAGTGTGAGAAGTGCAAATAGAAGCTAATCTGTAAAGCTATTATTTAATGTAATGCATATCCATGACTGCATCTAACTAATTTGATGGAGGTACTTAACAGTGGAGCAACTTGGATTCAGCTTCATGCATATCCCATAAATCTCGAACACAAAGATGGGCTTGAGAAACGTATATTGTCTAATAAATACTTTAAATCTGAACATGTATCTGTGCGTTTGGACTTTCTATTTGTAGTCATTATGCATGTTCTTTTCTATGTCCTTGAAATAAATTACATCAACATTTATGGATTTCCTTTGACACTTTTCTGGTTTGGTGATACCCTTGTATTTGAACATGCGGCATCTCATATGTCTCTATCGCTTCTGGTGCTGAGACGCTTTGATGCAAGATATTATTGGGGAAGGAGTTCAATAGGTCCCTTTTTTTGGAAAATATCCTTTGCATATTTTTATGATTACACATTCTGTTTTTCCACTCTTATGACTATGTGTAGAAGATGTAGAGAGGTAATAATGATGGAAGATAAAAATGTCATCTGTTTTTTTCAAAAATAATCCTCCCTTTTCTACTTTATGTGCCATAATTGTATAAACGTTAGTTATTGAAGGAGGAAAAAATAGGAAAGTCTTAATTTGAAAGAGTTCTGTGTCTATTGTCTCTCTTTTTATGTTGTAGTTGCAAGTAGTGAAACCTTATCCGCAAAAAAATGCAAGGAGACTATGATTGAGATGGGTCTCGATAAATCTAAAGGACCTCTAGCAAAGTTGTTGTACCGAATAGTGTGAACCTAAGAGATTTAAGAGCTAAATTTTACTTGCTCACCATCCAGTTTTTATATTTGGTGGACTTTAAAGTTATGGATATTATTATTGAAAAAAAGCTAGCCATATGGTGAAATATTGAACAGGTACGAGAAATGTCATTCAGATATAACAATTAGGTTGACTGTGTAATTATCAATCAAGTTAATACATTGTCATTACTGCTCATTCAAAATTTCATATCTATTGGTACATTTGAACTTAGAAGTTTTGAATTTCTTTTCAGTTTCATTTCATTACAAAGCTCCTACAAATATTCGATGTTGTACTCTCAAATAGAGTTGGTCGTTCTATCCTATCAAACACCCGTGATGAAGTGAATTGCTACTTTGCATGAGGACTCATTGGAGTATGGATCATCTGGGAAATACTTTGTGATCTGAATGTGAATGAGCTCTTGAATTATAAGAATGTAAAACTGTAATTTTTTTATGTAATTCAGTTAGTGATAATTTGATCACTAAACAAGCTTATTGTTATTCTTAAAGTTCCCTTAAATGCCTTTGTTTGCACTTATATTGTTGGTCCTACCTACAAAATTATGAAGTTAAAGGTAGTTTAAAGTAGTTGGTTTAATTGTGAAAGGAATAGTGACATCGAGCGCCCGTGTACGGAACCCGCAAATATTGGAAAAACTACAATTATTGTTAACCAAGGAAAATAATTCATAGTAAAGACAAGATACACTTGGACCATAAAAACCTGTGCTCCAAATATTTTGATTTTCGAGCACAGGTTTGTCGGTAAAAACAATTAAATGAATTCAAGTAGAGTTCTCTCGAATATATCAATAAGTTAGACCCATACTGCGAGTTGTTTCATGCCACTCGGACACTCAAGAAATCTGTTGGACAGGCGAGGCACTCCAATCTAGTTAGTATAGAATGGAAAGAATCCTAATTTGTCTATAACTTTACTAGGAATCCAACAGTACAAATATTGAAAAGTTGCCCTAACTCCCTAGTGAGAATCCAACATACTAAGGCTAATTTTGTTTCACCTTTCTCTTTCTTATGGAGAAGCATTGTTTTGAGGACATAGTATTCGAGATCCTAACATGGCTTCTTGCTAAGTTTCTCATGTGATTCAAGTGTATTTCTAAAGTTTGGAACACTTTGACATAACATCCCAACCTTGCCAAATTGCACAATACTCGTTCTCAAGTCCACCCCTCTGCCACCCGCTTTTTGTTTGAACTGGAAATAGGTCGTGATTATAGCAATGTGTATCCTGTATCAAAGAAAAGACGAGTAATCGTGAGGCCTAGATTTACTTCATATCTCTTGAGGCCTAGATTTTCTTTAGAACTCGCGATGCCTCGTCATTGTTCCTACCTGCGTATTTGCTCAAATCATTGCAGTGGTGTTGTTTGTTTATATATCTATTCCTATACTATAAATGGGAATAACCAGGCAGATCATGGTCAACATGTCTGCCTGGCCTAAGGATAAAAATGTAATTGTAATTACAGCCTAACACATGGAGTACAGTTTGACAGCTCTTAAGTTAACTGCATCCGGTTGTAAAATGGGTCAGGAGGGTATTATCATAATTGCATATACATTAGCCCTTATAGACACGTATTACCGCTTTCTTCTATGTTTGACACGTGGTTACTACAACATAAAATTTATGTCGCTATTCTGCTCTCTGCTTACTCTCATCGTTACCACTGCTGCTCCTTTGGAAAATTCTGACATCTCCGAGTTCAGTTTACCACTTGCACATATGTGGACTACCTTTTTCAAATTTTTTCGATTTGGCGCATATACAATAAAGGTCTGACTATCGATGCTATTTAGATTTAAGATTCAGTTTGTTTTCAGTCTGAAGAATGTTTCCTTCTCATATTTTGAACTTGTATAGAAGATTTTGACTACTTTTGTCTAAAATTTTAAGTTAATTGGTGATATGTTGTTGCGCTCGCTTTTGTGCGTCTTCAACTTGCTCTTTTTCGGGCTTTGTCTTAATTTTCATCTGTTTGACCTCTATCAAAGTGCTGTAAGAATGGATTTGAGTCTGTTAATATACAAATTGCATTTGGGTTTGCACTAGAAGTGTTTGAGAAATTGCCTACTTTTTCTTGTTATGTTGTTTCAATAAATGTTAGCTCACACATTTAACTGATTTAAATGTGTGGTCTAAATTTACCAAAACAACTTTTGCTGTCATTTCTTCTGATCAATTGTATATGAATACGAATATATGAATTTCATAACGGCCATAAAAAGTTGCAGACTGTAAGTTCTGTTCAATCCTTATAGCCTCACTTGATTGTTCAAGTAATTTTGAAAATTGACACAGGGCTATCAACTAAATGTTGTTGTAAAATATGGATATTTTATTTATCTGTTAGTAGTTGAAGTAATAATTATCCAATTTTTATCGTTGTTCGTTTTTGCCCCTACAGACTTGGAAGAACTAAGAAGGCCTTTCTGCACAAAATTTGGTTCCAACAGATTTATAGATTTTCTATTCAATTGGCATCCAAAGTGTAATTTTTTTATTTTTTGTACAAGCATCCAAAGTTCAATTCGCCTACAAACAGAAGACTTATCGGAGAGAGACTTCACCATATCTCTAAACTTCCCACCTTTCTTGGCTATGGCTTCAATTCTATTAGATAAAAGTTACTTTTTTGCATTTGAATAAATTTTAAAATGTACAGTGAAGAAACAGAAGAATAAAAAGGAAGTTTCACTTAGTGCCTTACACCAAATATGATGGTTAACGTGCTATACTTCTTTGATCATGTGTACTTTTGATTCTTAATGCCAAGGAAAAAATTCTGCTGTGATATTTGTCAATCTTTCAAAATGATATTTGATTTTAAACTATATGTCATTTTAGTTTGTTTTCATTTAATAAAAGAAAAAGTTTGATTAGTATATACACCAAAAAGAATTGTGCTGCAGATAGAAGATGCCTAAGTTGTTAAATGGATAGAAAGTCTGTCATATGCATAAATAGGTAATGCATTGTAATGATTTGTTTTACATGATTTTAGTATAAGAGTAAGTATGCTATTTAAAAGGGCATGTTATCACAGGAAATACCTATAATAATTTTATAGTATAAGGCATCTAAATATATTGTTATCTTTTTGTCGAAACTTCTTATGAAAGAATTCAAAGTGATTTAACTATTACATGTGTTAAATTTTTGAAGATTAAGTATGTTTCATACCGGTAACCGTTTTGTGCTTTTACTTTGTGTTCCATATTTTTCCGAGCAAGTAAATAATATTTTAGTAGTATTTGATCTCTCAAATTGGCTTTGGAACCTTATAATTTATATTTGCAGGTTGATGTTGTCATGGTAAGAAAACTGTGACTCTTTTCATCCTCAAGTTTTCATCATAAGTATTTAGCTCGCATAATTGTATTTAATTTTTATAGGCAGAATGCACCATGGATTACAACTTATAGAGATTTCATGGCACATTGACAATGCATTGTTAGGAGAACAATCAAGTTGTAGATCCTGGATGAATTGACAAAAATAAAAAAAACTTCGGCTAGATCCAATATCACCTAAGTGGACTTGAAGGTAACAGTAGCTTGGGACCATTTCTTGTAAATCATTTGACATACTTTAGCTAATAATTAGTTCTTCCTGGAGTCTCATGTGGATATTTTTTTCATCATCATCGTGTAATTAGGATGCTTTACCTGCCATTTGAGATTATAGCACGGGAGGTGCTCACTATAGTAGTAAGATAGTTTTCTTCTGAACTTTCTCGCAAAACATAGGTAGTACGTGTTTCACCGCTCAATTTTTTTTAAATAATTTTTTCCTTCTTGTACATATATTCGACGAAGTTTATATTGGTAGAGTTATTTAGTTTGCAAAGATTCGTTGAAGCTTTAGATTAATTAATTTTTATTTAAGCATTTAAGATTAATCTCGCAAATAGCTTATACTTCCATCTATAACCACAGTTGATACCAAGTAGAGGTGCAGACCTGCAATTTAACTGCTTCCTTTAGCTACATGGGATAAAGGTAAAATAACTTGCTAGTGTTGTTGTATTTACCATAGATATAATTGATATAGTGGTTTTGCCAACTGAGATAGGTACGCACGCTATACCTGATATAACTTTACGTTCTCATAACGTTACATTAGAACATAAGGAATGAAACCAAAGACATAGTCTGCTTGGCTATGTGCTAACCTTTACATAGCCTACTTGGTTTTGTTAAAGCAATCTTAACTGAATTACATTAGTGATGTTGTTTACTGAGCATTGCATTTGCTGTCTTTAACTCTTTTTTTTGGCTTTCGTCACTCCGTGTACTTTTTACTATGTTGGAGAATGATGAAATTTCAAAAATCATGCTAATTTCATTCGATGACATTGGAATAACATTGTTCCATGACATGAATCATGAATATCTGGTTCTTCATTGGGGTACTATCGTAAGTTTAGCTAAATATATTAGTTTTGCCAAGGTTATTGATACGTTAACTTGATATAAAAATCCATCAAATTATCTAATATGCTAAATCACTTCTCCTCTGTCTTAGCAAGTATATCTGTATAATTTTCTGAAATACACCTATTTTAGCCAAATAGTAAATTTTGGCATATAGGTTTCAGTAGGTACCTAAAGTTTTCAAAAAATCTTTTGGAACCTATATGCCAAAAACACAAAAGATTTCAAGATGCAGGAATTGAAGTGATCACAAGAATTTTATACATCAAATTGATGACGGGAAAGCTATTTTTTACACTAAGGTATAAATTAGGTATTTTCACAATTGTTGCAATATGCTATGCCATGATTTAGGACTCAGGAGCATATCATTTAGCAGGCTTATATCAGTTTCTCAATGCTTTCTCAGTTGATGGTGATTTCTCAAATTTGCTGGCAGCCAAAGTCATGGAGTCTGGTTCATACTACTCAAAGCTATTACTACAAAGAGTATGATGCAATAAAGGGAATCTTCACTTTTTCGTCTTTGATAAATATTATACACAAAATAATATATTTTATGGAAAAGTTAGTATTTTACATCAAAAATTGTCTCTTATAAGATGTAATAGTTTAGTAGTGTTCCATTTCTCTACACAAGCTCATTCCTTGGAGATATCATCACTATATCCTTTGTTACAATAGTATAGATTTGTTCACGTTGTGCCCGGGTAAAGTCCGAGCTACTCTCAGTAGTAACTTTAGAAATACTCAAGTTTATTTGTTCAATGTCACTACAAGAGAAATAAAAGCTTTGTCATTCTTCGTGAATAGGGAAATTCACATACGACATGCATTGGATCCTGAATTGTTTCTGGGATTTGATATGATAATGGGAAAAAATAAGTTACTTCATGTTTTTGTGGAAAGCAATAACGGAGTACTGCAAGCCAGGGTTCTAACTCTAGGAACCGATTCCTGGAGAAAAATCCATATGCCGTCTAACTTTATTATGCCTAGGAGATGTATTTTCCTCAATGGATTCTTTATTCAATTGTATCACGCATACCTCTCACATACTTTTCTATTTCTATTATATAGAAGAGCCAAGTTGGTCGACCAGGGATAAAATTGATATTTCATTCTATTATAAAAAAGTGTAAATTGCTCATTCCAGTATCTTCCATTCCCCAGACACGAATTCACAGTGGAGTGTACTTTTTCAGTTCTTTCAGACTTTCAAGAATTCTTGGCTGCCTTCATTTTCTTATCCATCTCCTACAATTTCAGGTATGTATTCTCCCGATTTTCTCTCTGTCTTCTTTTCATTCTTTGATTTTTCGAGATCTCTGAACAGTTTCCAATTCGAGGCATCAGGTTCGTCCAAAATAATCCGTAACAATGCCAATTTACCCTTCCCGGAATCCACTTCATTTTTTGTTTGATTTTAGGTAACTTTTTAACTAATCTATCGATATTCTTTATTATTTTGAGCTATGAAGAAAATATATATACTTGATATTTTGGATTCCCACTGATTTCTACCATTTTTCTGAGTATTGTCTGCATTTTGAATTTTTTGGATTTTCGGATGTCATATTTGTTTGTATGGCGTTTGCTCAATTTCATCTTAAATTTTTCTCCTTTTGTTCCTCTCAAATACTGAATTGTATGCTGTTGTTTTTTGTGTAATATTTCCTTGGTTGTTATTCTACTATGGTGACATTATTTTGTCTCTAGAGGGAAGAAAATATTAAATTTTTAGTTTAGGCTGAAAAAGCCACTTGTTGCTTTGATATGGTTTTTCTTGCTATTTTCAGCATCATGATTTATTCAAAGTACTCTTCCAACTTTTCGTTCTACCTAAGAGGTAGAAAATAGAGAAAACGAATACCAAAATGCAACACAAAGGTAGATTATAAGTTCTGTTATTCGAAAGAAACTCAAGGAAATCAAAATGCATTTCAGAATACTTATCAATAATAATCATACTATTGATCCCATGGAGTAACCCACATGTTGATCCTGCATCAGATTCAATATTCAAAGTTTTTTCCAACTGTTACTGGTGTTATTGTTTTAGTGGCAGACAAATTCTATCACTCCTACCTTTCTAACTTATTTCTACTTCCATTAAATGGACTTGCACTCATACTTGCATTTTGCATTTTCATCCGACAAAATTATGATAGTACGAAGGAAAAATAATTCTATTTTTCCGCACTATTTTTGGGGTCTTCACTTCAGTGCTCAAAACATAGAATCAACATTTCACGTAGGTTCTTCCAATCTCAAGTCTCTGCAATTCTCTTTCAACTTCGCTTGTAATGACCCGGACGGTCGTTTTAGGATTTATAGCCCCGTTTTCCCCATTTCTGTTTTGTTTATGTTCTTAAGCTATATTATGATATACTGGGTTAGTTGGTTTGGGCCCGAAGTAGTTTCGGAGTGGAATCAGACACTTAGTATCTTATTTAGAACGTTAAGTTGAAAAAGTCAATCGGATATTGACCTATGTGTAAACGATCTCGGATTTGAATTCTGATAGTTTCGTTAGCTCCATTAGGTAATTTTGGACTTAGGAGCGCATCCGCAATGTGATTTAGAGGTCTGTGGTAGAATTAGGCTTGAATTGGCAAAATTAAAAATTTGGCGATTTCGGTCGGCAGTGAAAAATTTGATATCGGGGTCGGAATGGAACTTTAAAATTTGGAGTAGGTTTGTAGTGTCATTTGTGATGTGTGTGCAAAATTTGAGGTCATTCGGACGTGGTTTGGTTGGTTTCGGCATCGATTGCCGAATTTGGAAATTTAGAAGTTCTTGGGCTTGAATCCGAGGGTAATTTGATGTTGTTTTGAGTGATTCGAAGGTTCGACTAAGTTTGTATGTTCATATATAACTTGTTGGTATTTTTAGTTGAGGTCCCGAGGGCCTCGGGGTAATTTCGGATAGTTAACGGATTTGTCGAAGTTGGAAAATACAGCTGAATCTGCTGCTACTGCTATTTTCGCATCTGCGGAAGAAAGAGTCGCAGGTGCGAGGACGCTGGTGCGTTTGGGGAAGCCGTAGATGCGGAAATGGAAGGCCAAGGCTAGGAATGCAGGTGCGAAGAATTGGCCGCATTTGCGCACCCGCAGGTGTGAGGCGTTGAGCGCAGATGCGGAAAGGAAGAGTTGGGCAGGTTCCGCAGAAGCGGAACTGTTACGCAGGTGCGCACCCACAGGTGCGGAACCTGGGGTCGCAGGTGTAGAATTGAGGGCTTAAGTGGTTCTCGCAGGTGCGATTCCGCAGGAGCGGACATATGGCCGCAGGTGCGACTGTGCTGGGCAGAAAAGCCCCAGCTCGTGTGTTTTGTCTTCATTTTCCATTTTTGGATTTGAGAAACTCGGGAGATAGGCGATTTTTCGAAGGTTTTCAAGGAGAAACATTGGGGTAAGTAATTCTAACCCATAATTATATAAATTTCGTGTATCTATGGCTTTGTTCATCATTAATTAGTAGGATTTTGGAGTGAAAGTAGGGGGTTAGGGCTTGGAATTTTTAAGAGTTTAATTTAAGGATTTGAAGGACCAAACGAAGTCGGATTTTGATGAATTTGGTATGGTTAGACTCGTGAGTGAATAAGCTTTCTAGTTTTGTAAATTCTGTCGGATTTCGAGACGTGGGTTTAGGGGCCGGGTTTGAGCCAATTTCGGATTTTGGTCTAATTTTGTAGCTTTTCTTGTGGAATTCATTCCATTAGTACGTATTGATAGTATTGTACTGATTGTGAATAGATTCGGAGCATTTGGAGGCCGAGTCCAGAGGCAAGAGCATTGCGGGGTAGAGATTTGACCGGTTTGAAGTAAGTAACGATCGTAAATCTAGTCCTGAGGGTACGAAACCCCGGAATTTGTATCATTCTACTATTTTTAGTGACGCATATGCTAGGTGACGGGCGTGTGAGCGTGCACTGTTGGGGATTGTGACTTGGTCCGTCCCGTAGCAACTGTAAAGTTGCATACTTTATTGAAACTATATGATGCTTATATGTTTTAGAAAGAGTTTCTGTAAATTGGGTTGAATGCCATGTTTGGGCCTTGTGTCAGTGTTGTTTGGACCCTTAGGGGCCTTTTTCTTACTATCCTCTCATTATTTTCGATTGAAAAATCTATACTCAGTCATGTTTATACTTGTTTACCGCATAACTCACTTTTATAACTCCGTTTTGATGCATATAAATGTTTTAGGCCGAATGCCCTGTTTTACTAAAATGCCCGAGGGGCTTGAAAGTTTTATGACTGAGTGAGGCCGAGGGCCTGATTTGTGAGGATATGTATGGGATCGGGCTGCACGCCGCAGCATGTTGATATCGGCCGAGGGCCTGATGGTGAGGATGAGTGTGGATCGGGGTTGCCCGCCTGCAACATACTTTATTATTATAGCACGTGAGTTGTCCGTGCAGCACGTGAGTTGTCCGTACAGATTATAGTGCTTGGGGTGAAGGAGCCCCTCCGGAGTCTATACACACCCCCAGTGAGCACAGATACCTACTGAGTGCGAGTGCCGAGTGCTGAGTGACTGGGAGACATGAGTGATTGTGAGGTATGCCCGAGTGGCACGAGTGATTGTGAGGTTTGCCCAAGGGGCTGTATATGAGTGATGTTTTGCACGAGGGGCTGTTTATAATTTCATCATTTTTGCTCACCTTTGTATTTTTCCTCTGTTTGAAAACTGTTGACAAATATCTTTAAATGGTTTTTACTGGAACTGGGTTTAAACGAGATTTTTTATTCAAATCCTGATTTTAAAAGCATGTGGTATTTTACTGAGATTTCCTGATATGAACGTTATATGTTTTATTGCTCGTCACTACTACTTTGTCTTTATTTATTGTTGTTACTTACTGAGTTTGCGTACTCACGTTACTCCCCGCACCTTGTGTGCAGATTCAAGTGTAGCTGGACACGGTAGCGGTTATTGATTGTTCTGGTTGCAGATTTTCTTGGAGATAACAAGGTAGCTGTTTGGCGATCGTAGCCCCTGCTCTTCTCCCTCTTATCTTCCTCTAGTTGTATTTAGCTATTTTCCAGGCTGAGTTAGCCTTGATATTGTTAGACAGATTATAGTAGATGCTCATGACTAGTGACATCCCGATGTCGGGTTTTTCCTTCCGCACTTTTGTTTTGATTTGAACTCCTTTGCGAAGGTTTTTATGTTAAATAGCATTAAAATTATCTTTGAAATGAAAATATCGGCTTGTTTTGGAAATGAGTCGGCTTGCCTAGTTTCACGATAGGTGCCATCACGACAGGGGTTTGTTTGGGTCGTGAAATCGCTGCTCTCAAGTATCGTCTACTCTCTTTGGTGAGTTTCTCAACATTCTTTTTCTTCTTCGCTATTTCAATATGGGATCTCTCTTCCTTTTCTCTTGGAGTTCGATGCCTTCTCTGTTCTCGTGATTCTCTCTGTTTAGGACATCCAGTTGTTGTTAATGGAACTTTGGTGAGTCTCTATTAGGTCTTCTACTTTTTGAACTAGTGTTAGGTCTTCTACTTTTTGGATTGGTATTTTATTTTTGCTGAATTTTCTACTTGTATGTCTGTAATATTATTTAATTTGCGGATGCACGTTTGGGATAAGATACATTTATGTAAAATTTAGGATATTTGATGAATAAAAATCTTATTTTTGGGCATTCAAACTTGATTTCCTTTTTCCCTCTTCAGTTTTGGGGCTTCTACTTCTCTAGTTTTTAGTTAATTTTTCAAATTTCTACTCAATTTATTTCCTTCTAGTTTTTTCTATTTTTCCCAAATTCTGATTAACATATGAACATTACGGTTGCTACAAATTGTAGTTCTATCATTCACGCAACTTAATATAAAATGATTAGTACAGGATATTGAGTTAAAATTGGGTGTAGCTAGGCTCCTTTCTTCTCTTTTATTTAAGGTTTTAGTAGTATTATGGTATTTTCTATTGTTCAAGATGATATAAAATGATCAAAGGTATTGAAAGCTCTAAGTGATATCTGCATATGATGCAAGATGAATAATCTACCAACATTGATATGACTACAAATGACTTAAATGATAAAATAACGAACTAGAATAATATACATTACACTCTTGTTTTCATCTCATTGTTTGAGTAATGTGATGCACCCTAAGTGTTCGATGATATGCCAGAAATAACTGAATAGAGTAAGTTTTACTGCTTTTTTCTTTTACAGATGTTCTACAACTTGCTTCTCTATCATTCATGAATTCAAGAGGTACATTTTTTTTTTGCGTCTATGGGATAGTATTGGTAGTAAAATAATATTTATAGGGCATATTTCTGCTAGAATATTACCTCTGTTTGTCTCTAATAAAAAAATTGTTGTTGTTTGTCGAACTTTGCGTTCCCAAAAAAACTTTTAAGTTTCTCAAAATTCACCAAACTATAAATATTAAATTAACGAAGTTATAAAAGTATTTGTAACAGGAATATTGGGAAACTAAGATACCACATAAGTTCTTAGATTTTTGGTTAGCCTTAGTTACACGAGTAGCATTGAGAACTCACTCTGTTGCCATCTGTAAATCATATAGCTGCAAAATCTTTTCTTTTTACGGTCAACGCCAGCCACATATTGTTTTTGGCATACCATAGTGCTTTTATGCCTCAAATTGCATAAGGTAGAATTAGAGGTTAAATGGTAAAGGTAGAAATATGACAAGAGTATAAACTGAACAAGCGAATAAGAATAGAAGAAACGCCATGGCTTTTTGAAAAGAATAAATGAATTCTTAGGATGACGATTTAGCATATGAATACATGTCACAGAAAATTCAATACCACTATATTATATACTAAATCTATTCAATGGACCAAGCAAACGTTGATAAGTATATCATTTGGTCCTCCTGTATAAATAATATTCTTTTTTTCTCATGCACTAATCCTAATCCACAAGGGCTTCTCATAATAGTCAAAGCTGTATGGATGCTCCGATAAAATCAGTGTACAAACAAACACGTCGTTGTATTACAGTATTACTTACTGTCATTTGAGAACACTCTGATAATTATTTTTTTAATTTCAAGAATTTGATAATATTTTTCTTTTTTGCTAAATGCTCTGTAGTTTTATCCCTTGAGTTCTACTTTTCCATGGAACGAAATGTTAGGCTTCCAGATCCTTCAAAAACTGTATGAGAGCAAATGTGCTCTAATACTATAACATTGCCCAAATATGATGCCTACAATTACATAAAAGAGCTAGCTTTGTGGTTTAGCTTTTCTTACTTCTTTTAAGCTTCACTTCTATTTCAACTTTAACTGGAAATAGCTTTATAATATATATAATGTGTGTATGTGCATATTTCGGTAAGAAATATTGATATTAGAATGCCTCACCCGAATCGATATCTTTTGGTGAGTTGACTCAGATTTCACAATGTTGGACATAATCCGAAGACCTAAGAAAACAGAAGCAAGACCTGGAAAAGTTGATGCAAGATCAAAAGACATTCATAAGCTCACTCTTTAATGTTACACCTATTGCAGGAGCTATGTTGCTCGCTAAGAACCTCGTTTTAAGTTTCCTGGGTTCAAACTTTAGTATATTTATGCTATTTGCTAATATTTTCAAGAGATTCATATACTTGTATGCCTGTGCTTTATTTTAATCTGAGGTGATTTGCAGTATGGCTAAAGGATTGAAAAGGCAATTCGAATTTTCATCAGGCAATAAATATATAAACTACTTCATAAAGACTTCTTAAATTTCTTTTGTAAGTTTGTGCTACTCTCTTTCTAGGCTTCCACTTTTACACTTAGTTTTCTCATTCTGCTTATTTGTTTAGAAGGAACATGCATTATTTTTATGGCTTCAGTTTCAAGTAGAAGTTCATTTCATTTAGACAATTTTTTTATTTGATTAAAATAGAAAGAAGTTGTCTTTTCTAGATTCTTATACTTTTTGATAGTGGAAATAAAAAGCAGCAAGATGGGTAAAGCATGTCAGAAATGACGAATCTTTTTTGTGATAAAAAGATTCATTTTGCAAGTTCGTAATTATATTGCACCAATCTACTCAGCGCTATAACGACATTGCTAAGAAAATACTACTCTTTTAATAATCTGGCGCAACAGTTTTCCGGTAAAGGAATGAATTAGAAACTACCCATGTCCATGAACTATGACCCACATTTATTTTCAGCTTCAATGCACTTCCATTTATTTAGTTAAATGGTATTTCACTACAAATATACACGAAGCTTAAAGCTTCTACTGCCAAAAGCTCTTTAAGAACTATTCTTGAAACCGATTTTTATGTTATGTTATAATATATGTTTTTTTATAATAATACTGTTGGGATTTTAAGCTTGTGTAGCTTAAAGATGGTGAATAAGAAATGGAGGAAAAATGAAATATTTGAGTTTCCCTCCTTGGCAAAGGGACATTGTCCCATATTGGAGGAAGAAAAGACTTTTGATGGGTATATATATAATTGCTCTTCTTCTAGCTCTTAAAGAGTTAAGAAGAAGGCAAGCCTCGCGCCGTCGTCGTCGCTTGGCTCGGCTTCGGATTAATCTTTTTGGACAATTTTTTTTAAAATTATTTAATTAATTAATTAAATAATTAACGAAAAATTCAATCCGGAATAACCCATGACCCGCGACCCGGTCCGGTCAGGCCTGTTTTCTTTCCCGAATTATTTTAAATCCATTTTCCCGCAATATTTCAAACAACCCTGTTCCAACAGCCATGGCTGTTTCTGAAAGGTTGCAAACCTTTTCAGAAACAATGCCAGCAACTCTATAAATAGAGTTTGAATCCCAGAATCTTTCCTTACGGAATTTTCTGAGCTTCTTCTTCTTCTTCTGCACAAAAAATCCAGTGTGTTTTACAGCCTTCGAGTAGCTCGCTGTTCACCGGCGTTTAGTACCAACACTCCGGTGAGTTAAATCGTTCTATCCTGGGAGGATATATTCCAGCACCTTGGGTACTTGAGGGGAATAGTTTCCTTAAGGACACAGTGTATTCAGTGGGCTCGATTTATTCCTATACTGTTTTTTTTTTCTAGAATTTATTTCGATAAATAAGGATTACTAACTTTCTATTTTGTTTATATATTTTAGAAAGTTTAATTATTTATTACAGCAATACAGAAAAAATAACAATCTTAAGGAAATTATTTTATTATATTCTGTACTTTGTTTGTGGAGATTAAAACATGTGTGGTTTTCTACTCCTTCTGAATTTTACTATTCTGATT
>AWOL01S0122996.1:0-13028 GCA_000715115.1 Nicotiana otophora
TTTTAGGAAGAAATTGGTAGATGCATTTTTCATGCATTTACATTGCATGTTCACACTTAATATAATGTCATGCATGACATTATTAAGGTCATTTCCCTTTTATAAATAGCAAGGATTTTGTTCATTTGAAATCATCTCTCACTTGCCTTCTTATCTCCTAAGGCATTTGAATCTTCTCTCTCTTGTAGTATTTCACTTGTATTTTTGGAGTGAAATAAATTTGAGTTGATTGTGTCCGAGGACTAGGCAAAAATCAAATTTTGCCGAACCTCGTTAATTTCTGGTGTTCATTTTATTATTGTCTCATTTACTATTTATTAGCTACCTTTAGATATAGTAGTTGTGATTTAATCACTCTCTATATATTCGGCTTCCGCAACAAGAAAACTCGATGTTGTTTAAATAAAACCCAACCATAATTGGTTTGGTTTGGTTTGGTTTTAACTAAAAAAAGTCAAACCGAAACTAAACCAACCCGATAGTACATTTATATAATTTTTAAAAATATTATATACATATAAATATTTATTGTAATGCAATTTATAAATATTTCTTAAACTTTTTCACAGTTTTATCTTTTAACGTATTATTTCAAGTTTAGACTTAACATTCTTGAATGGTAAATAAATTTTATAGTCCACAAATGTAGTAACTCAAACAAAGTTCAAATCAATACTAATGCTAACAAAAGAAATTCAATTCAATACTAGGAATGACGATAATGTTGGATAATTATTTTAGTTTTACATTNTAATGGTAAATAAATTTTATAGTCCATAAATGTAGTAACTCAAACAAAGTTCAAATCAATACTAATACTAACAAAAGAAATTCAATTCAATCCTAGGAATGACGATGTGTTAAAATAATTATTTTAGTTTTACATTGGTTTATAATGAAAATGCATAACTTAGTTTATCTTTTTCTTTAGTGCTTAATTACGTAATTAATATTAGTACTTATTAGCTATATTTATTTTAGCATGACCTATATAGTATTTTTAAGCTATGTTAGTTTTCATTATGGCTTATTAATTAGCCATATTTGTTTTATGTAATTTTATTATTTTATCTTTGTTATTGAATATTTTAGTATAATGCTAAAACTTATCTCATATTATTGTGTTAATTTCTTGGAAAACACATTATATAGTTGTATTTTACTAGGACTTATGAAATATTTGGAGCACAAGTTACATATTTTATGTTATGAAGACTTTACCGGAAAAAAACTCGAAAAATCCGAGAAAATCCGAGATTGAAAAAACCGACTTTGTTGGTTTGATTTATAAATTTAAAAACCCGACATCATTGATTTGGTTTGATAATTGAAAAATCCGAACCAACCACCTATGTACACCCCTAGTTTCAGTTGCAAAAATGTACTCTACTTGTTAAGGTTGTTGGTGTGATAATCGATGAATTAGAATTAACTAAATCTAAGACCAAAAGTGTAACTTGCTTTATTTATATAGATCGCTCTTAAACTTGTCAAACAAAAAAGTTTCTTTTTTTTATTTTTGGTGATTAACATTAACTTTTAATGCTTCATTAGGCATTTTATGGTCTAACCTAGGGGTGGAAAACGGGCGGGCGAGTCGAAACGCGTAATATAAAAAAACGGATAAATTATCTTACAAGACTCATATTTAATACGGATAAAAAATGGGTTAACCGGGAATAATATGGATATTCATATTATCCATGTCTTCTTGAATATGATCAATTTTGGTAAAATTCCTGGTCTCCCAAACTTGAGCAACCTTCAATTTGAGGATTTACATATATAAAAGTTAAACTCATTAGTTATCCATTGGTTATCCATTTTCTAAGTGAATAATATGGTTAACAATATAGTTCTTATCCATATTCGACCCGTTTTTAAAAAAGTTTATTATTCAACCCATTTTTTAACGAATAATATGAGTAGATAACTGTTTTCTTTTAACCATTTTACCTCCCCTAGTCCGAACTATTGAAGACCCAATTAAAGGTGACAGATATGCATACAGCATATAAATACTCATTGGTAACATGACACATTACGTATTTTACAACAAAATTGGGTGTGTGTAATGCCTATTATTTTCGGCCATTATTTTCCTCTCTTTTTTTCGGACCAATTCCTCCAAAATCAGTCGAATGAAAATTCATTCAAATCAGTTGAACAACTTCGAAAGAACAAAAATGAATAACAGCAGAACATAATACAAGGAGTTATAAATCTCAACTCTAAAGCCAGTCATGTTATAAACTTTCCAGATGCTGAACCATGAATAATTAGAATTTGTAACTAAATTTTTTCTAGCCAAAATTTGAGACTTAGATATTATAATTTAATAAGTACGTATGACTCATATACAAATTGTCATTGTCTGAAATTATAAAAGTTCATGGACAACCTGATCTAATAAAAGTTCAAGAATTTCTTGTCCAAAATTTAGGCATAAATCCTCAAAATCTTCAAACTTGAAGTTTCCACTATTTCTAGTAGCTACCCAATATGACTCATTTAACTCTTCTTCTGTTAATCTACAAATTTCTCCAAGTACCTTTAAGTAATAATCTGCCTCTTTATTAATCTCCTTTTGCTTCTCAACTTTGCTTGTGATTGCAAGTTCTGGATTGGTGACTCTTGTTTGAGACTTTCTTGAATTAAGCTGCATTTTCCTTTCATTTCCTGCCGAATTTCATACAAAAGAAGGTATTAATAGCTGTTTACTCTGGGTAAAATAATTTCAAGGTAAAGAATAAAGAATAAACACGTGATTTCGATAACTATCTACTAAAAGATACCTACAGTAGTTACTTGGATCAAGTCTATTTCATAAATCTAAAAAGAAATAGTATATCATTTCAATATGGATTCAACGGGATTTAAGAACTATGAGCTGGAATCACCTAAATCTATATTTGATTATTCAAATGGACTTGGAATGAAAATCTATGTTAATAAGTGGAGCTAATTATTTGAAAATAGAGGTAATTACAGGTTAAATTATACAGCTATAATGTAAATTCTTTTTATATTTTTATCCTTAATGACTTAAGGTGATTCTTGAGGTGCTATATTGTATATTTGCTTGATTTTAAATTTTATACACTGATAATATATAATATATTTGCAAGTTAGGTAAAGTTAATCCTCAATAACATGGAGTAATTTATAAGCCTGATACGCAAACGTAAAAAGCAGAGTAATACCCTGTTATAGGCTTATATATGTTTAAATAATATTATAAAAAGTCTTTAGACCTTACTTAAATTCTTTTCAGTTACTTTAGATTGACTAAGTCAAGCAAATTTATCTCTCTAATATATATATTTATTTATTTTGAAGAAATAAGCATCCTTGGTTTTCTTTTCTACCAAATTTCATCTAAAGGTAGAATGAGTCAAATTAAACATTAAAATACTCAAAAAGGAAAAAAAAAAACAGAAACTAAGGAACAAGTTAGGAAAATTAGGAGTCACTTTGTGAAACACACCTGCTGGGGTAGCAACTTGTTGAGGATGATGAATTGGAATTGAATCTGCTGATTTAAACAAAGGCTGCATTTTAGTAGACACTACACATTTGCTCTTCTTCTTCTTCTCCTTAAACTGGGATTCAACAGATATTTTCCTTGGATAATCCTCAAACTTCACTTGCTTTTTCACCTTATTAGCAATCCTATTTTGTTTTCCACAAACTTCTTTCTTCTGGCCAACAGTAGACATATTTAATGATGTTTTAGCAACATCAACTTTCTTCTTCCCTTTTTTCTGAACATTTTTTCTACTGCTATCTGCAGCATTCTTTTGCTTCATTTCTTGATTTCCCACCTTACTGGATTTTCTAATATTAAAGCCCTGTTTCTCTTTTTCATCATTGAAGCAAAATACTAAAAACTCTGACTTGAATTCTTGATCAAAATTTGGTATTTCGCGAAAAGACAGGGATGTTCTAACTCTTCTATGATGAAAATTTTCAGTTAGATTAAACTGCATCAAGTAATCAAGAGAATTAACTGACCTGCTTCTTGGAAATGAACCAACAAAAGTGTTATTTTCTTCAGGTAATGAGTCTAATCCCATTAGCCTTGCTACAATTCCTGGACTATTGGCTGTAACTTTATTACTAGTAATGTTTTCATCAGCCTTGAAAGGTAATTTTTGACTAGAAAAATCAAATTCTGTTTTATTTGGTTTTGTAAATTGATCAGATGGGTGTGTTGGGAGGCTCCCACCACAAAGTAGTCTTTGAAAAATGCCTGAAAAACACTTAGCTGATGTTACATCCTTTGGATTTTCAGCCATGTTTTGAGTTTTCAAGAAAAAGAGAACAAAAAGTTATCACTGGTCAGTGACTGAAAGAGAAGAAAAGTCACTAAATAGAATGGTTTTTATAAAAGGGGGTTGATAGAGAATGATGAAAGGAACATCAAGTTGGCTATATCAGGGAGTTGAAAAAAAAACCTCTACTTCAAAAAATTAAGCATGAAAAGGACCTTTTTTGTTGTTTATTTTTGCAAGATTGAAGAAGGGGGTGATTTAAAGAAAGGGGTAGATAGGGGATAATGAAAGGAACATCAAGTTGGTTTTACAAGGGAGTTGAAAAAACAGGACAATTTCAAGAAGCTTAGCACTGAAAAGGACTTGTTATTTTTTTTTCTTGTTTATTTTTGCATAGTTTGGAAAAAAAGGGGATGTGTAGAGGAGGACTAAGAGTTTGAATGATGTTTCTGAGAAGTGGGGGGACTTGGAACTGATTGAAAGCTTTTAAGAATGAAGAAGTTGATTGAAAGACTTCTGGCTCATTGAGTTCACACTATAAGTTTGGAAAAATCTTGGACCTGAAAAACTGTTATTTTATTAATCCAATGCAATATCACACGCTTATCTACCCTTATTCTTTTATTTTCTTTACATCTATTTTCGTTGGTCCAATATTATAATTACTCATAAGAATCTAACATATATACTTTGATAGGGATAAAATAAGTTTTAACATTGTCAGTTTATTTGGGAAAGAAATTCAAAAATAGTCAGATTTACAAGTGGTCATTCAAAAATAGTCAGATTTACAAGTGGTCATTCAAAAATAGTCACAGTTTCAAAAGTCATCGAAATTAGCCACTTTTCATGTAAAGATAAATCTGAACGAAAACACTGTTCAAAATCCAAAAAATACTCCAGCATAATATACTGAAATTTCAGTATACTTTGCTAGAACTCCAGTATATTATACTGGAGCCAACAAAGTATACCGGTCCAACATAATATGCTGGAAGTTCATACACAGGTGAACCGAACTCCAATATATTATGATGGAGCGGTCTCTGTTGCAGCAAAATAGTGGCTATTTTTCAATGACTTGGCAAACGCCGGCTATTTTTAAATGACCAGTCCGAAAACTGACTATCCCGTGCTATTTTAACTTTATTTTAATATATTGTAAGTAGCGGACAACATATATTATTTTTCATGATTTCAAGTTATACTTTTTATGGACAAATTTAAGTTATATATACTAGTAGTGTATTTTACACCATCTATTTAATTTAATTGTATATAGCAAATTATTACTTTATTTTTCAGGTTACTCTATCATATTCTTACGAAGACCTGTTGTCAAGTTAACCTAATGATCAATGTACAGATTTTAAACTATGGATGAATTTAAGTTATATACATCGACAGTAATAATTACGGGCGTACATGAGTCGAGTTGGTTTGGTTTTAATCAAAATCAAATCAAATCAACTATATCGGTTTGGATTGATTTGATTTTGTTAGGTTTTTTCAGGGTTTTTTTTGTTACATGAATATTATTTCAATTTTACTTTGTTAAAGTTATATAAAGCTTGATAAATAAATATATGTTTAGTAAAAATTGAAAAAACTGACAAACATATATATTATCTATTAAAATATTCTTATGGGAGAATTTTTTTTTATTCACATGATAGTTATTTTCTTAGTTGTTGATGTACACTTTCAAGGTTAACCGAATTTAATAATTAAACACAAAAATTAATATATATGAAACCTAAATAATAATATTTTATTTAATTAAAATTACCGATAAAATACCACTTCAAATTCAAAAAAGATATAAGAGTTTAATAGATCTTGACATATGAATATGGAAGAACAAAAAGATTGACGCATTTCAATAATACTTGATAAGATAGTAATGATACAAACTATTATTTAAAGTAAATAATAATAGATGCATTTCAGAGTTCTATTAAATATTACATCCCATGAGAGGGCTCACAAATATTTTTAGATATTTTTTAAAGAAAATCTATATAAAGTCTTAAAAATATATTTAAAAACTATATATTTATAAGTCGATTTGGTTCGAAATGTTTTACTCAATACCAAATCAAATTAAACTAAACCTAATCAGATTTTTTAATCGATTTAATTCGACTTTTCAATTTGATACGATTTTTCAATTTGATTTGAACACCAAGTATATAGTCCGAAGGACAAAGAAGTTTGGATGTCACAATACAAAGAAAGAGACCTTAATTGGTTAACAATTCAAGACCAGTTAAATCAACACGTACCTATCGTTACTAAAGAATAACACACCATAAAGAGATAAAAAGACTCAAATAAACTAGTGCTGTTAGTACTATATTGTATGAGAAAAATGGTCTGATTTGAAAATCCCAATTTTGTTTACTTATGGATCGTGTTTAACATGTCAGTGTGTGTTGACTGAATGTTGCCGAATTTGTTGACCTTTTATCTGTTCAGACAACCGTTTTCTCATTTCACCGACGTCTTTGACTCTTTTCATTTGCATCCAATTTTTTGTATATTCCCTTTCAAAAATTATGTGGTCCAGTTTTTATAATTTCATGATTTTCCCTATAAATTTTGAGGTAATTTATTATCCAAAATTTAATAAATAAATCTCAGAACATGGGTCCACGAGTTGCGAGTTGAATAACTAGTCCAATTAGAAGTTGTCACTTGAAGTAGGAAAAATAATTGGGTGTGCCTATAACCCAACAGTCACAAAAATTTCATAAGAAGGCTGTTCCTTTTTTACAGTGCTTTTGACAAAACTAAACAGCCCTAAACCTAACTTTTTGCTTTTAAAAAAAACCTATATTAACCAGAAAAGGAATTGAGGAGAATATGCGCTACGACTTACATAGTTAATTGGATTAGGTAGCCTTTTCTGCAAGCAATCAAACCTAAGACGTTCAATGCCAATATCTCCAATACATTGTATTATTGGTGCGATTCTTGGCCAAATGTTTCTCGTGCAAGAGCACACAACTTGAGCGAACTAATCTATAAGTTAGCTGAAAATATATTTTTGGACAAACGAACATACTTTTTCAAAAAAGAAACTTGATCCAATTATTTGTAAATGAAATGTGTATCCGAAATGATGATAATATATCCAAAAGCATTTTCCCTGCTCTCTTTTATTCTCTATTCAATTATTTGTTTATTTGATTGATCACTTATGTAAGTGGTGTTATTCCCGGTCAATATTGCTGTATTTGTAAATATTAATTCTGCAAAATATAAGTTAACGTAATGAAACAATAATAATAAATTCGAGCCCACTGAATTCACAGTGTTTCCTTAAGGAATTTAATCCCCTCCTAGTACCCAAGGTAATGGATTATTTCCTCCCAGGATAGAACGAATAACACACTGGTGTAGCGGTACTTCAAACCCCAGTGTTTCGGCGAACACAAAGTTCGGTAGCAAATCACACTTACAGTTGCTTTGTTTGAAGTTAAAAAACAATGCAGAACGAAGGAGGATATACTCAGAAAACGTATGGAATTTCTGAGAGGAAGGAATGCAATGTATAGCCAATTGTATGTTGAGTTCCGTTGGTTTTTCTTCCTTCAACATTGCTGCTCTTATTTATAGCAACCAAGAGGAGTGCAAGACCAAACTTCCACCCTTCATGGTGGAGCAAGCATTAAGTGTTTGTGGAGCAAGCACTTCATGGTGTGTGGAGCAAGCACTTCATGGTGGGAAGACCATTATCCGGCTGCCAATTATCAATACACGGATTGGAAAATATCCGTTACAAATACGGATAATCTTACGTTAATATTTACTATTAACAAATAAATTTGGTCCAAAAAATTAATCAATTGGCCGAGGCCGAGGCCGAGCGAGCGAGCGACGACGACGGCGCGGGGCTTGCTTTCTTCTTAACTCTTTAAGAGCTACAAGAAGAGCAATTATATATATACCCACCAAAAATGTCTTCCACTTCCAATATGGGACAATGTCTTATTGTTAAGAGGGGGAAACTTAAAATTTTACTCAAAATTTCATTTTCCCTCCATTTCCCATTCACCCTCATTTTAAGAATATTACATCTTAAAAATAAAACCTCAACAAGTGGGAATAGTACAAAATTGATATTAGGATTAATAAAGTGACACTATATATGTTTCGATTGAGTTTCGTATATACCCTTAAATTTGAGATTGTTGGAGTCACAACGAGTTCCTTGAAAGTCTTGCGAGAAAATGGAAAGAAACATGGTGGATTAGACAGCATTATTAAATCTCATTATTCCACTTAATTACTTTAACAGACTTTTGAGACGTATTTTGTCATTTCCCTTATAAATCTCAAAGCTGTATATGTTCAAAAGTTTGCTAAGTTGATACCTTGACGACCTTAATTTTCAATGGTCTAGCATTAAGGTTTTCTTTTCTTCTTTTTTTTCCTCTTAAAATGTAGTTGAATTTAAACCATAGAAATGCACCAAGCCACCAAGTAAAGTGGACAAAAACGACATGACCATCAATCGTGTGATGCTCACGTTGGAGGGTGGATGTAGCAGTAGCTATGCTCCAAACTCACAATATCAAACAGGAAACCCACTTGATTGTATTAATAGAGAAGAACGATTACAACTTCTGAAATTGCAGCAATGAAACAGTAACAAACATGGTAAGGATAAAACCAAAGAAAACCTTTCGGGATTGTCCAGTTGGTTTAGAGGGCGGTCATCCGTGGGATCGATTCCCCCCTCAATATCTTCTGGATTGAGCCTGTCACACGGGATTTTCCTAGTGGAGTTTACATTCCCTGTGTGGTTTGCAGGTTATTACACAAGGGAGGTTTACCTAGTGCGTACAAAGTGTTTACCCGAAGGGCAGAGATTGTAGCGGCCGGCGGCTGCGAGTTTTCCTTCTTTAATTAAAAAAAAAAAAAAAGAGGTAGAACCAAAGAAGGGGAAATGAGCTGGGACAGAGCAGTGCAGAAGGGGGGGTCAGAATAATCAGAGACTTCACAACTTTTTGCCTGATACTGAGTGCGTGAGTGCCCTTATTGTAACAACCACAACTTATCCTCACGCGTAAAGCACGTGCCCTCTATTAACTTGGACCCAAAACGTAGTCACCAAGTCTTTTATTTGGAATTCTTGGCCTGGAGCTTTTAGACTGGCAAGCTCTCGAAGAGGAAATGCACGTTACACCATAGATCAATCTCACACAGGAATGAGAGGGAAAGTGAAGAGTTTTATCAGTTATAGTACAAGTTCACAATATGGTACGTGCACTTTTAGACTCGATAATGGTGTACCTCAAATAATAAATCGGTTAGGTCTGTTGAGCCAAAGCAAATAATAGGTGTTATGGTTGCGTTGTGACAAATTGGTGGGACTGCAAGTTCAGTCACAACGAAAAAGAGTAAAAACGGAACCTTTTCGTTGATGAAATTTAAAATTTAGTAAAGGCACTTGATCTTAGTTAATAATCTAGCTAGAAGAGACCTAATAAGCTAATTAATATTAGACAGTAACACTAATCTAGAAAAAGGGACATAATCTTAGCTCTTAGGCTCATTTGCTTTTATTCCTGTTCATTATAACACTCGTGTCCAAAGAAGGAACCATTTCGCATTTCTGCTGTTACACCATTTGAGGGCACATAAAGATAGAGTTTAAGAAAACAAAATGCTGCACAGAATGATATTATTAAAAATGATTTTATATAGGAAACATTGTTTAAAACTTTAAAACTTCGCAAAAGCAGGGGGTTTATGATTTTCCACTGGTTGGTTCAAGTTTTGAATTTTTTTTTAGGTAAAGTATTTTTCACCGGAAAAAAAGGAAAAATATCTATATTGCTGATGACAAAAGGTTACTCTCTTTGACTAACTATGAATTCTTACCCCATAATAAATAATACTTCAATGAATACATAAATATGGAGTATTATTAATTTTTAATTGATACTTAAAATTTTGTCAAGATACTATACTCATGGACTATCTTTCACCTTGTGTGATTACAACATGTCATTAATTTTTACATCAAACTAGACATAAAAAGTTAATCAAAATCAAATTCTCTCTAAAAAAATAAAAAAATATTTTGTTTTCCTTAAGAAAAATACCCCTATTGCTGGAAGAGTGCTGAGAACTCAAGACATATATTCTATTGATATTGATGGTGTATGTGTGCTCTGAAACTCAAGAACGTACTGCAGCTTTGAAACTTGAACTAGCTGGAATAATGCAATAGACTTTTGAACAGAAATGAAGATGGATACAAGGAAGAGCTAAGATCTCAAAGTGTACTGTTACTTTCTATATGACATTTAATTTGGATTGAAAGGAACAACAAATTGTATCAGAAAAGAACTAAAGGAAGGAAGAATATAATATGCTACAGTTAACTGCATGCACTAGAGTTATGTCAGACAAACACAGGAAACTAAATTTCTGATCAGCTCTTTGTGAGAATGGATATATATGTTGATAACTCATAGGAGGAGTGTGAAAGTATTGATTTTCATGGATTGATTGAGATTTTATGCTAGGACTTGAAGAGTATCGAGAGAGAGAAAATAAAGGAGAAGGAGATATTTTTATTTTAACTCTGCCAAAATAAGGAAATATTTTTTCTCTGTCTAAAAGGATCCAAGAATCGTTTGTATATACAGAACCGGACTAATCCTACTAATACAAAAGAAAAATGGGTCTCACTATTACAAGTGGACTGATACAAATAAATACATCAAATGGGCTTATTAGCATCATATTAGGCCAGCTTATTTAACTCCAACACCCCCCTTCAAGGTGGAGGGTGACTGAACCCCCAGCTTGAGCAAGAGAGAATGATGAACAATGCCTGTCAAGGGCTTAGTAAAGACATCAGCAAGTTGAGAAGTAGTAGGAATATGATTCAAAGCAATCAACCCCTCATGAAGCTTTGTCCGAATGAAATGGCAGTCCACTTCAATATGTTTGGTCCTCTCATGAAAGACAGGGTTCTCGGCAATGTGAATGGCTGCTTGATTATCACAGAAGACAGGGACAGCAACAGAAACAGAAATACCAAACTCAGAGACCAACTTAACTAGCCAAGTTAGCTCAGCTACAACTTTACTAATTGCTTTATACTCAGCCTCAGCAGAAGAAAGAGATATAACAGGCTGCTTCTTAGCCTTCTAACCAATAAGTGAGCTCCATAAGAGAATGCAGAACCCAGTAACTGATCTCCTTGTGTCTAGGCAGGCAGCCCAGTCACTATCACAATAAGCAGAAAAGTGAGAGATCAGGGGAGTTGCTGATGAATACCCCAACTTCAGAAGATCCTTGAAGATACCTGAGTATATGCAAGGCTGCATGCATATGAGAGAAGGTAGGCTTCTGAAGATATTGGCTTAGATGTTGTACAGCAAAAGCCAAGTCTGGTCTGGTGTGGGTGAGAAAGTTGAGCTTACCCACCAGACTTCTATAGGATTCAGGAGAAGGAAGAGGATCCCCATGTCTGCCTTGGGCTTGACAGTCAGGTCAATAGGACAAGTAACAGAGGTAACAGTCTCACAATGGTACTCTTTGAGAAGGTCCTTAATAAATTTTCTCTGATGGAGTAACAACCCACCAGAAATGTATGCAACTTCAATCCCAAGAAAGTAATTGAGAACTCCCAAGTCTTTGATCTTAAACTCATTATCTAGAAAGCTCTTTAATGCAGTAATTTCAGCCAAGTCATTACCAGTGAGAATAATATTATCAACATACACAGCCAACAAGATAGTGGATGTACCAGATTTTCTAGAGAAGAGAGAGTAGTCATTGAGAGAAGAAGAGTATCCCCTAGAGCATAAAGCTTGAGACAGCTTGGCATACCACTGCCTTGAAGCCTGTCTTAAACCATATAAATACTTTTGAAGATGGAAAACCAAAGGAGAAGAAGATGAAGCAAAGCCAGATGAAGGAGTGGCTGACAACACAGGTGGCAGCCTCATGTAGACCTCTTTATCCAAGTCACCATGCAAAAAAGCATTGTTGACATCAAGTTGAAATAGAGGCCAGTTTTGCTTGACAGCCACGGCAACAAGGCACTTAGTGGAAAACTTGACAACAGGGGATCTCATTGAAGTCCACACCCTCAACTTGGGCGTCACCCCTAACAACCAACCTAGACTTATATCTCTTCACAGTCCCATCAGCCCTATACTTGATCTTATAAACCCATTTGCAACCAATGGGTTTCTTACCATGTGGCAACTGAATAATGGACCAAGTATGATTGGCTTCTAAGGCCTCAAATTCCTTTCTCATGGCCTCCTGCCATGCAGGAATGGAGGCTGGCTGCTGATATGAGGCAGGCTCAATCTCAGCAACTATAAAGACAAACAGAAGAAGAACTGGGGCTAGACAAGGATGGAGGAAGGTTACAAACATATTATTATAGATGAGCAGGAGGAATATGAGTCCTACTGGACCTCCTGGGAGCAAGTGGAGTGGGTGAAGAAGAGGGAGATTGTTGAGAAGGAGGAAATGGTGAAAGAGAAGTAGAAGGTGAAGGCATAGGAGCTGGAGGAGGATCATGTAAAGAATTGTCATTTGGGAAACTCCAACTAGCAGCAGGATTGGGAGGAGAAGGAGCTGGAAAAGCATTGGGGAGATTGAAAGAGGGAGCAAAGGGAAAAACAGTTTCATGGAAGACTACATCCCTAGATATTAAGGTAAGCTTAGTTTTCAAATTGTACTGTTTGTAGCCTTTCTTAGCCAATGGATATC